>CAWZYM010000027.1:215000-294378 GCA_963966185.1 Rhabditoides inermis | reverse complement strand
GGCTCTGTTCGCTGGCCTTTTCATCTCCATCTACGTACTGCTTCTCTCCACTTCGGCCGTGGGCTGCGAGTGTGCCTACATCGCCTGCGTCCTACATCCACTGTACGACTCGTTCCGCGTACGTACACGTACCCCTCGTACACCTCGTACTTCTCGTACTCTAGCACATCACACCCACCAACCACCAGTCGCCGCGCCTCGGCCAGCTCCTAACCTACTGGACGCTGTTCGGTCTCGCCACGATTGTATGTCCTACTGTATGTCAATGTGTCTACCGTATTCCTACAGGCGAACAGTTAAGGTCCTCAAGAATAAAGCCAAGGCAAGCTCGGTAAACGTTTATCTGACGCAGAAGGCCAGCGGCCGGCTTATAAAGGATACCACAAGACATTCTAATGTATCGGCCAGCCAAAGCCCATTACCGAAATGACATGCTACGATATGCAAAAGGGGTTTAGCTCATTGTTGTGCGCGCGGCGGGTTACAGGGTGCGGTTGTAAACGTCCTCCAACATCTCCCTCCTTAAACGGCCTCCTCTTCTTTCTTGACTGAAGGTGACGAGAGACGACGACTGGAGGCGAAGACGACGATCCCGCTCCCTGATGATCCGCTACTCCGCCAACTTCCCCGAAAACCCCCACAACACACACCAAAGCCATTCCTTGGCTCTAATCTCATTTATTCGTTCACATACGACCCACAACTTGGTCACGAATTCTATCTAACTAGTACATCTTCTATTTCTTTCCTCCTCCCCGACGCTTGAAATAGCACCCGTTGCAGCGGCAGTGGGGGTTGCCTTCCCGGTGCGAGTAGTTGGGACGCGAGGAGCGGTTGGTCACGTCGGATCCAAACATGGCTGTCGACAGGGTGCCCAGGATGTAGCGCTGCACCGCGGGCGGAGGCGGGCGGGTTCCACCCCGTCCCCTCCTCTCGCTCCTGTTCTCGTACTCGCGGCGCCTCTGCAGACGAGGCGGCCGAGACTCCCTCCTCGGCGGCTCCTCCGCCGGGTCCTGCGGAGCCGAATCGTCTCCCGTCATCTCCCTAATCATCGAAATTTCAACCTTTCCTTGGTCATTATCTACTACCTGGAACTCGACACCGAGCGGCTGCGGGCCGTGGCCAGGGACGGGCTGCCCGAGCGACTCGAAGATACCGACCGAGACCGGGATCGGAACGGGGGCCTGACCGGGCTGTTCTCGGAGCTGCTGCTCCGATCCCTTCCGGGGGTCCTCGGAGGAGTGTTGCCCTCCTTCTCCTTGCGAGGCGACGCAGGTGGCTGGGGGCGGCGACTCGACATTCGTGTCGGACTGCCCCCACCCCCTCTCCGCCGTCTTTTGTACGGTCCATCCCCCCGTCCTTCCATGCAAATTTCCCAGTTGGTCATTAGCCTGCACTGCAAGTCCAATGCCGCCATTATTCTCTGGCCTCCTATTCCAATCAGGCCTCATTTCTACCCAATTCAAGAACCTTCTCGGTCGCTTTACCTCCCTTACTGATTTCCTAATCTGTGGTGTCAACGGTATCTCGCTGGTTTTTCGTTTCCTGCTCTCCCCGTTCTCCGTCTCGGTAACCCGGGTTGAGCTCGCCTCACTTGTATCCCTAACTTCGGATGGCACCATGTTGGGAGATTCGGGTTGTTTCTTTTCTATCACCCAATCTTCCCAACTTCCTTTGTATGGCTTCAGTTGTTCAAGATGTACCCTTTTCTCTCCTTCGGTCGTGTAGACCCGAAATACTCGTTGTCCTTCTACGCCTGTTATCACTCCCTGTTTCCAGTTCCCGTCTTCCAACGGTGTACACCGTACATAAACTTCTTCCCCTACTTCGAACTTTCGCTCTCGGGCATGCTGGTCGTGGTTTTTCTTCATCTGAGCCAGATATTCGCTCCTCCATATTCCCCCACGGGCTTTTTCTCTTTCAAAATCCAAAGCCGACCTCAATTCACGTCCCATCAGGACTTCGCATGGTGCCTTTCCCGTAGCGGGGTGCGGGGTAATCCTATATTGGAACAGCAATTTCCGTACCCGTTCTTCCAAACATTCTCGATGTTCTTCAGCCATCTTCTTCACTTGTTTCTTAAAGGTCCTCACGAACCGTTCAGCAGCCCCGTTACTATTGGGATGATACGCCGGAGTTGTTACCGCGGCTATGTTCTTCTGCTCACAGAACTCTTTGAACTCCTTGGACACCAGCTGGGGACCATTATCGGACACTATCATCTGGGGCAGTCCAAATCTGCTGAACAACTCCGCTAGTGCTTCAATAGTCTTCCCTGTGGTAATCCGTGTCATCTTGATGACTTCCGGCCATTTACTGAATGCATCATACACCACCAGCCACATGTATCCCTCAACTGGTCCACAAAAATCGATGTGGATGCGTTCCCAGGCTTTAGTCGGTTCCTCCCATGCGGATAGGGGTACCTTTGGCAGTTCTTCCCCCCACTTCGCACAGATCTCGCAAGTTTTTACTCTCTCCTCAATCCACGCTTCCATTCCCGGAAACCATATCTTCTTCCGAGCCAATGCCTTCATTCTTTCGGCTCCATAATGGGTAGCATGGAGTCCTTCTATTACGGACTTCCTCAGTTCTTCAGGGATCACAACCCGGTTTCCCCAAAACATCACTCCTTCAATTACGGCTAATTCGTTCCACTTATCACGGAAACCCCCCGGTATTTGACCGTCCGGTGCCCTTCCTTGATTTAGCCAATTTGTTATCCATTTCATGTTAGCATCCTTCTGTGATGCCGTTTTCAACACTTCCATCTTTAACACCGCTTTTTCCACCTTTTCCTGCTCTATCGAGTACACTCCAAACTCCTCTATTACTCTCTCCTTCATAGGTAGTTCAAGTGGGTTTGGCAGTCTCGAGAGCCCATCGGCGTTTCCAAACGCCGTCGTTCTCCTGTACTCGATGTCAAACGAGTATTCGGACAGTTTTAGCATCCACCTATGCAACCTTCTTGCCGCGATTACTGGGATCTGTGATTTATCCCCGAAAATGCGGACCAATGGTTGATGATCTGTCAGTAGCAGAAACCTCCTTCCGTACACATATTTTTGAAATTTTTCCATTCCATAGATGATTCCCAACGCCTCTTTCTCTATTTGTGCGTAATTCCTTTCTTCCTTGGTTAGAGACCTGGACGCATATGCAATGACTTTCTCTACTGCCCCAACACGATGGTACAGTACTGCCCCAATCCCGACTTCAGATGCGTCTGTAGCCAATACCAGTGGTTTCTGTGGATCGTAGTGCGTCAACATATCCGCAGACGTCAAGAGCCTTTGGATACTATCGAACGCTTGCTGTTGTTCTTTTCCCCATTTCCACACCTCATCCTTCCTTTTCAGCTTATTTATGGGGGCCGCCAGCATCGCTAGGTTCTTCAGAAATTTCCCGTAATACTGAATCATACCCGTATACGCCTCTAGCTCCTTCATGGTTTTTGGCGCCGGCATTTTGCACATGGCTTCGATTTTCTTCTGATCAGGAAAAATCCCTTCCCCTGTGACGACATGCCCTAAGAACTCCACCTTGTTCTTCAAGAATTCACATTTCTCGCGTTTCACTCTCAATCCTGCCTGCTTTAATCTCGACAACACTGTTTCCACTCTGTCCAAGTGTTCCTCCTTGGACCGGCCCATGACTGTCACATCATCTAGGTATATAACCACCCCCTCTATTCCTTGTAAAACCTCTTCCATGGTTTTCTGGAATATGGCCGGGGCCGATGCAATCCCAAACGGTAGTCGGTTGTACACATAGAGCCCTTTATGGGTGTTAATTACCACCAGCTTCTTCGCTTCCTCACTCAACTCCAACTGGTTGTATGCGTCCCTCAAATCCACTTTAGAGAACACTTTTCCTCCGTTCAATTTCTGGAATAAATCCTCCGGCTTCGGCAACGGGTATTGGTTTATATCGAGTGCCGGATTTACAGTTGACTTGAAATCTCCACAGATACGAATTTTTCCTTCCCCTTTAGGCACTATCACCAACGGCGTTGCCCAAACTCCATGATCCACCTTTGTGATCACTCCGTCTTTCTCTAGCTCCTTCAGTTTTTTCTCTACTTGTTCCGTTACGGCGTATGGAACCGTCCGGGCTCTGCGATACACAGGGCGAATGTCCCCCGTCTTCAATTTTAGATCAATCTTGCCCAGATTATATTTCCCCAGATCGTTTCCGAAGATTTCACAGTTATCCTCGAGGATTTTCATCAATCGTTCTTGCTCCTCCGTTACCGACATCTGGATTTCATTGACTTCCCTTCTTATCATGCTTCCCGGGGCCCACGTGCCCATCTGCTCCATCCAGTCTCTACCCAACAGGGGTTTCGCTGGGGTATCTATTACATTTAGATCGACCTCGCCTTGCCATCCTTCCACTATCACGGGCATTTTCATCCTTCCCAGGATCTTCACTTTATGTCCTCCATACCCTACCGCGTGGTAGTTCACCTCTTCCAGGGTAGGTTTTCCCCACCGTTCCCAACTCATTTTGTCTACTGTGGACATCACGGCTCCAGTATCCCACAAAAATTCCATGTCTTCCTGGCCTTTTAACTGGACTTTCACCATCAATGGTGGGACCACCCTATCTCTCTGCTTTTTTGCTGCCTTCCGGGTGCTTATCCCCCCACCCTTTCGCAGAGCGTAAAACTCCATATTGGGTTCATCCTGTTCCTCCTCGTCTGAGTCACATTCCACATGACCCATGCCCTTTTTTGCCCATCCGCCATTCCTTGCATTAGGACACTGGTCTCGCCAGTGCCCAAACTGTCCACAACCATGACAGGGCTTCTTTTTCTTCCAACACTCCCTATCCGAGTGTGAGTGGGACTTACATGTCCTGCATCCGTTGTTAGCTCCATTACCGGGGACCTTACTGCCTCCCGTTCCACGGAAACCCCTCTGGTTCCCGAACCTGGGCCGCTCCATCGAGAACAATCCCATCTGCGGAGCCTTGTTTTGATGCACTCCCATCATCTTCCCCATAGAGTTTCCTACTCTCTCATAGGTCTGAGCCATTTCCAAGGCCTCGCCTGCTGTCTGTTCTTCCTTTTCCAGCAAGCGGATTCGGCCATCATCCGACTCCATTCCCATAATGAATGCCATCTGGCACAACATATCCCTCACGTTCGTCACCGACTCCAACTTGCAGGCCAAGGCCTGCTCCTGGATAGCCGCGAAGAACTGAGCTAGGGATTGTCCCTTCTTCTGTTTCATTGACAATAGCTGAAACCTCTCCGCTGTCAACAGCTTCTTCGGATCGAACTGGCGAGACAGCTTCGACATCAAGGTTTCATACGTCACCTCCTCACTTTCCAAATTCTTTCCTTCCAACAGACCCATCAACATCTGGCAATTTGCCACTCCTACTTCCTGAATCAAGGTCCATTTCTTCACCTTGGGATCAGTGATCCCCCTCAACGCCATATAATTCTCAAAAATCATCTTCCACAGTCCCCACGGGGAACCCGGTACGTACGCTCCCGGAGCCTTCATACCAGCGGCTGCCATCGTCGCTGGCTGCTCCACCTTGGGTGCACTACCCGACCCCTGAGGCACTTCAGTTGCCGTCATATCTCGGCGAATCACGCTCACGAGCTGCCGTTCAAAACGGGTAAACAATCAACACCGGTTCACAAACTCTCGGTGGAAATCCCTCACTCGTTCGACTACTATTCCTGATCGCCAGTTAAGGTCCTCAAGAATAAAGCCAAGGCAAGCTCGGTAAACGTTTATCTGACGCAGAAGGCCAGCGGCCGGCTTATAAAGGATACCACAAGACATTCTAATGTATCGGCCAGCCAAAGCCCATTACCGAAATGACATGCTACGATATGCAAAAGGGGTTTAGCTCATTGTGGCGCGGCGGGTTACAGGGTGCGGTTGTAAACGTCCTCCAACACGAACCAGTGCCACGACTTTGACCCCGTCACCGTCGTCGGTCACATGTTCTTCGTGTTTCTGTGGTGAGTGAGGAGGAGGCGGGGCTAAAGTGGGCGTGTCCAGGTGTCCGCGAGTGACGCTACTCGCTCACTGGCACGAGGCGATCATGGCGCCTCTCTGTGAGCTGCTAGTCGACAATGTGTGCGACGAGGAGAAGTGGAAGAAGGTGGGAGAGAGAGGGGGGGGAGAGAGAGAGAGAGGGGGGGAGAGGGGAGAGAAAGAGATGGAGAGAGAAAGAGAGAAGTTCTACTATCATTGACCAGGTTTCGCCGACGTTTGCCCGTTTCCTGCTCTCACTGAACCCTGAGAAGATTTGCATCTTCAACGCCCGTCTACGCGGACAGAACATGAAGGACTGGATAGCGGCACTCAAGGTATACGGTAGTCTACAGTACTCAGATTATGCAACAATTTTCAAGTAGTCTGACGGTGTTGTGCCTAGGAATCGATCGCAGTGAGTGTGGAGCGGGAGCAGATGGAAAAGGAGCGACAGATTGCAATCGCAATGGTACGTTTCACCCATACGTTTCACTCAAGCGATACGTTTTCAAGGGTGACGAGATCGGGGAGGAGCAGAAGACACAGGACGAAGAAGCCGACGACCAATCGAGAAGGAGGAAGTAGAAGAGAAAGAAGAGATGACATTATAATATACTTACATTACATCATTACAATGCAATTACAAACAGTATTACAATGAGAGTTATATTAGTGCGGCGAGTAAAGTGTGAAGTGGGAATAGTTGTGGTAAGACACTCACATAGTCGTTGTTCTTGGGATTCCACTCGAATAGCTGCTGGCTCTCCTCGTTGGTGCGACGAACACCGATCTTCCACGCCGATCTGAAGATCTCTCTCTCTCTCTCTCTCTCTCTCTCTCTCTCTCTATCCTCTCTCTCCAAACTCACAACGACTTCCTACTGTAAATCTCGATAAACTGCGTGGCGTTGTCCGGATTGAGACCCTGAATCGGAATATTGAGAGAGAGAGAGAGAGGGGGGGGGGAGAGAGAGAGATGCGTACGGGATTTGGCGCAGCGCTCTGCAGCGTGAAGTAGTTGTAGTCGTGTGATGGCACGTAGCGGATGCGTGGTTGCTGGAAGGAGGCAGTGACTCCCCCCATCTGTCCCCTCCTTCCCTACCATGATCTCCTTGTCCACCACCTTCTCTATCCGGAACGTGTTCACATCCAGCTTCTCCACGTCCTGTCCCAGCATACGAAACAGAATCTGCACAAGTAAGGTAAACAAACAAACAAGTAAACACTCCCACCGTGTCCTTGTCCGCCCATTTGTAGCCGTCCAATGGCGACTGCAGAAAGTGCATATCGGACAGGTTCACGGGACGCCGGAAGTCTTTGCTCGCCGAGACTGCAATGGTCACAGCATGATACCTTACTCAATATATCCAAGAGAAATGGGAAACACAGTTCTAAACCGTGTTGGTAGGTAAGAGTAGAGTCCAGAGACGTCTGAGTACTCCTCAGGGATCGAAGAAAGAGTGGCTAGGATGTATGGATGTGATTGGAGGAGTGACTGACGTGGTGTGAAGAGGAGTACAGCGAGTGCGATGAGGCTGCATATGGCCATGATGACGAGGAGGGCTGTTCCGATGCCGCGCCAGTCTCGCTCAGCCGGGGACGACGACGCAAAGTCCTGGAACAACACACTCAGTCACTCTGTTGTTAAAATTATTATCATTACCGAAATAATTAATTTACAAGATCAAGGTTTCCAAAAACTCTTACAGATGCTGCACTATGAATGTTTCTCTACGGATGATGTGCGACGCAAATGGCCTGCAAGATAATCCCAGCGCATGTTGTTGGGTAACTAAAACAAAGTAACAGAACAATTTAGCTCCTGAGAAGAAATAGTATGAAGTCGAAGTGTAGATGTTTGAGATGTGAAAGGAAAGTTGGCTAATGAGTAGTCTATTAGTATGCTACACGCGAAAGCCAGCCTGCATTCGCCTAGCGTCTTGTGAACTCTGGAGTTTGAAAACGCGAGAAGGAACTGTGAAAACTATGATGTCCGATTGAATCGCGATAGACGATAGACGAAGGCACAAACACGTAATCGTGCAATGCTATTTTTGATCTATTAGACAGTTCGACTGAGTGAGAAGCACACACGGAAGAAAAATGAAAACGGGAACCCGGCTGGTTGCTGGTCTAACTTTCCGACTTTGCAATTTGCCACTTCCCGATCTCCCTTTCCTTTACTACGCTGCACCCTCCTGTCTGCGCACACTCTCTATTCTCTCGCCCCGCCATAGATAGGCATCGCTTCATACGTGTTTGGAGAGTGTGTGTTTCATTATGATGTATGAGGGCTATGGCACTTTCCGCGCACCGCGTTCCCTTTCAGCCCAGACAGACCGTGAAAAGACGACTAATTACACACACCCTAACTCCCCATCCTACAATCATATCTCATATCACACTGCAGAGATCTCCGGAGAGAAATCCTCCAGCAGGCCTGAATCACATCAATAAAACGCCCGAGGGCCAATCAGCCGAGTCGAGAGAGTGTGTGTGTGGTGAGAGAGCTCGGGAGAGGGAAGCGCGTGGAAAGAGCGCACGTGAAAAGAGCCCGTGAAAAGTGAGAAAACGCGGAGGAGAGATGGAAATGCGGCGTTGCAATTGAATGAGCGCGCGAGGTGGCAGCAGAGATCAAACGACTGACCGGCACACTCTGACCGACAGGGTACTGCCGACTGCAACAACACACTGTGAGTGCACGAGAGACCGGTTCGATGTCATCTTCCACTCTTTCATAGCTATCATCACTACAGCTACGTATGCTCGCTCGGTCTCCCACCCACCCACGTTTTTAGCACCCCCCCCCGTACCCCGTAGAATGCTACTTGGGAACTTGGGAAGATGGGATCGCCGCCAGAATGCCGCGTCTCTAGAGCGAACCATGTGTGCACATTCAGAGAACGCGAGACCTAACTCGATTGCTGACTTTGAAATGGAGGAGGAGGAGGAGGAGGAGAAGGAGGAGCAAAGAGAGAAGCACACATAATAGATTTCAATCCGGCACGCCACGACAAATGAGGAGCACATGGGCGCATCGCTCACTAGCGGACCACCGCTCCAACGGACGAGAATAGACGCGGACCAGTGCTCTCCACCACCATAATCGGAGTGTGAACAGCCAATTGGAACAAAGACAAATCATAACTCTCTGTCTCTCCTCATTCGACCCACTCTCTCGCTTCCTCTCGCACCCGTCTCGCCAACCCCTCTTGAAAGTGAGCTGTTTGGACACACACACACACCCATCCAACACACCATATACACACCCCGCACACTGTAAGCTAGCGGGGCGAGAGTGGGCGAGAGAGTGTGTGATCGAGGAGAGCGCAGAGCGCCACAATAGGAACACTACTAAGCTGCGGACACAACCTACGCACTCTACACGATCCGCAAGTCTCGCCTTTTCGTGAGAGTGTACGTTATTCAAATACGGTCTGTGTGTATAGCTATCATTTGCCGGGATGTTCGTGGTACCCTAGGGAGGCGGCGGAATGACCGAAGCGAGGGCTGATGAGACGCGTTCGCATTCGCCGAACCAAGCAATAACATCAAGCCGAACCGATCCCAAAAAGCATGGCATCTATGCAATCGTGACATCTATCCTACCTTCAGCTTTTTCAACAGCATCCAACTTCTGCTGACTGACAGATTCGTATCAGTGCGCGTGAATATAAAAAAATCTAACCCCACATATGAGATGACATGGCATTTTTAAAATAACAATAGTCTTTTCAAACAGAACAATCATAGAAAACCAATCATCTATTCCAACCTATGCGAATTTGACTCATGATACCTGAATCATGCAAAGCAGTATGATCTCTAATTGCTCATTCTATCTACCTCTCTTCCTCTCTTCCTCTTTTTCTCCCTCTCCCTCCCTCCCTCCCCCCCCCTCTCTCTCTCTCTCTCACCTCGTCTCCTGCATCGAGCAGATCGTCGTCGCCCATCGTCTCTCGAATGCCCTTAGGCTAGTCGTCCCACGCCCCGCCCCCTTTTGTTGTTGTTGTGTTTTCTCTCTCTCTCTCTCTCTCTCTCTCTCTCGTCTTCTCGCGTGAGAAGCCTGGGTGTGCTGATCCCTCGCACTCTCCCTTGAGTACACACTCTCTCCTCACTCTCTGTCTCTCGTCTCGAGGGATGTGATATGTGATAGAAAATACTTGACGTGTCATCGCATAACAGATCGCAGTGTAATTCAATGACTGGAGATATTCATGGATACAACCTTTTAGTATATACATTTCATTTAAACAAAACTCTCTTGTCGGTTTTTTCTCAATGCAATAAGGAAACCTCTTCAACTTCGAAGCTTCCTCATGCCTCAAGACTCTCTTCTCTGTTTCTTCACCATCTCTCTCTCTCTCCTTTCTTTCTCACGCTCTCTACTCAAAATATCGCATTACAAGTTCTCTTCGAAACGGAATATCGCTTGCCCCTCTATTCTCCCGCACAAATGCCACATTGATTATCAAAACTCAAACACCAAACAGAGAAAAGACATTGTATCATAAAGTATCAACATAAATAAACAATCGTACTCGCACCAAGAACAAAGAGAAACGCCCAACATTCGTATCATCCAAAACTCTCAAAAGAAATCATAAACATAACAAATACTCCATAAATATACAATCTATCCATTGCGACGAGTCATTGCGGGGAGGTGGGCTCGGCCTGTAAGAGATAGCTGATAGCAGATGGGATAGATGAGTGGACGCACCTTGCATGCGTTGTGTGTGGCGATCATGTGAGCCACTAGCTGCTCCTCGTCCCCGAATCGCTCCCCGCACCCAGACACCACGCAACACACACCCGAATCTGCAAATAGTATGGCTACTTTCATGTACCCACAACAGTACACAAACAAACAGTGCACTGACCTGCTCCAGCGGCCGCCCGGAGAACCGCCGCCACAGTCGCCTCGCCTCCTTCTCCCCCTCCTCCTCCTGCTCCCTCCCCCAACCCCGCCTCGACACGCGCTCTCTTAACCATCTCCTGTAGCTCCGCCGACAGATCGGGCTCGTCTCCGTGTACCTACAACACACTACCCTACAACAACACCACACAGATTCCAAATTCACAGTCGTTATAATCCAAGACTCTGTCTAAACTCTTGTTACTCTCTATGAGAAGCGAGAATGCAAAACCAACAAAGAAAAAAATCAGCCAACACATCATTCACAGTTCGACCCACCTTGACAATGTGCTCGTTGAGTGCGTCTTGGGTGCGGCACGGCAGCTCGCAGCGGTCGCAGCGGAAGCGGCGCTGCAACGACATCCAGTCTCCCCTTCTTCACCTCCCTCCTTCTCTCTCTCCCACCTGCACCGTGTGCGTGTAGTAGTGTGCCAGGTGTGGATGGGCGTTCTTGATGTGCTGTCGGCACTCGTCCGGATCCGACGACTTCACCCCACAGCCCTCTGACGGACACGCGTACAACATGGCTGGAAGATCGAATGTGCATAATCGATAATCAATCAATACTCGATGACTCACGTCCACTGTCCCACTCGTCGTGGGGCGATGCGTGCACCATTGCCTTGTGCCGGTCCAGCTCCTCTGGCTTGCACGGCAGACCACACGTGTCGCACTTGACGCGCTTCCGACCCGACGCCGATTGCTAAACACAATGGGTAAACAACAACAACGCAATTATCCAACACGCACCTTCTTGGCGGAGCCTCTGCTGAGCGGTCGGGGCGGGGGTGGGGGCGGCATGACTGCCGGTTGGACAAATCCCACAAGGGGCTCGGGTATCTGAACATTCTGGTCACTCCCAGTCCCCGTCTGCTTGTCGCACCTCCTCCTCCTTCAGCTCCTTGCCGTGCTCATCCTTCACGTGCTGCTTGAGCTTCTCCTGAGTGCCGAATGCCACGCCACTGCAGCCCTCCTCCACGCACAGATACACTGAAGGGACGGCCACTCCTCGTTCCTTTCCCTCTCACTCACCCTGTCCGACTGTGAGTGGTTGGTGTTGCTGATTGCTCTCGCCGGCAATCACGCCGACCACATCAGCGAGTGTGCGTGGCGGCTCGGCGCCCCCTCCCCCCTCTCCACCAGGAGCCTCATCCCCCACCTCCTCCTTCACTACCGCCGTGAACAGAGCGCCGGCGTCCGTCTGCTGCGTCTCCACTGCAACGGGCGAGCTCTCTCCCTTCCTCTCTCTCTCTCTCTCTCTCTCTCTCTCTCTCTCTCTCTCTCTCCCTCCCTCCCTCCCTCTCCCTCTCTCTCTCACTCACCATCATATCCGTCGTCGGCCGGCTCGTCCTTGACGGCCTTGGTCATCACCTCCTCTTGCTCCTTCGGCTCTTCTTCCTTCTCCATTTTCACCGCCGCAGCCGCTATTTCCGCGTATGCGTCCTCTGAAATACGCAAATCATCCTTATTTGCCTACCTCATCGAGCCATTAGTCATTCTCGATCAAAACTTCTAGGCTGATGTTGATTCTATCAACCTCGCAACGTGAGCACTCACCATCTAGTAGGCTGATTTTTCCAGTGTAGACATCCAGTGAGTATCTATCGGGGTTGTCGACGAGTTGACTACCGTTCCACTCTTCCACATCTGCCGTCTTCTCATCGAACTCGCCCGGGTCCTGCAACGGAACAATTATACCGTAACTCTGCAGTTGACGTGCCTGCCCGTGTTTCTCCAGCGAGTGTTGCTCGCGTCTCGTCTTGTCGATGAACACATCCAGACACACAGCACATACCAGGTCTGTAATGCACTGCAGCTACACTTGCAAAGAATGTCCTACCGTACCTCTTCTTTGATCCGCGTCTACCGGTAGACAGGTGATCCTACCGGCTACAGTATACTGTGCCATAGAGGGAATACAAATCACTGGACCCGACGGTGGACCCGGTGACATCTGATTAATCGACAATGAATAATAATAATCAAATACAAAGAATTAAGATATGTGTAGGGTAGTCACAACCCAGTATGTACATTCAAACACAACACAAATGCATTGCACACATTTATTCAACTAAAGTAGAACAATATCATAACATTAACAAAATCAACTTCGTCGTAGATCGACACATACCTCTCTTCATGCAGCGCATCAACGCGCTGTCCCTCCCGAACAACTTGTACCTGCGTCCCGCTCCCGCATCGCATCCCGTTGTATCATGCTGAGATCGACTGAAAGTGTGACAGTTCAGTCGATATGAGATATGAGCACGATCCACACATGAAACCACGATAGGCTACACTATCACCAACCTGTTGATTGTGGGTATGTGGACAGCGGACAGTGCATCGACGGCGCGGCGCCCTTGCTGACCACCGCAGAGTGTTCCTCGTCATACAGTCGTATCGTATCGTTTTGCTAATGCACGTCTAACGCACACTACTTGGCATGCACAAATATAAACCTTACACGCTATAACACATCACTGTAATACAAAAAAAGAGGTGCACGAAGCGCGCGGATGTAATGACGGATCGGATGTTATCAAACGATGGCATTTTGACCATATTGTACATTTACAAACACTAACAATCTATTATAGAGAATAATATGATGCTAACTGAAACGTACAACTGAAATACAGCGCCAAAATAGAACAAAACGCGAAAGCGAGTTCTGGGTGCGGGTGGTGGGCGGCGGCGTTGTGGGCGGAGCTTGCAGGGGGCGTGGCATCGTTGACGCACAAGAAGTGAGTGTCGCGCCTCACAATAGTGTATGATGGATATCTATGCTCTTTTCCAAGTTAAACACTATATGAAATCATAAACGAACATAGAAACAAGATTACGTCTGCAACAAAAGGAAACACCAGTTATACCGCTATTCAGTGTCAAATTATTATCCTACCGTATTCCTAAATGGTGCAAATTTTTAATGTGCTTTTCTCCTTACCTTAAAACATCATCAATGTACTTAGTCATTTATTCGAATGTGTTACATTTCAAATGAAACAATTGTCACCAACTTCTTACAATATAGCTATAGCAGAAACACAAGAACAGCGAGATCTGTAATCCCAAATTCAAAAACATACAGGAGCAAATAAGGCAAGTACAACAACATGCATACCACTAAAACAAAAATACCCCAACTACAATAACAAGAGATCTGTAGTGCGTGTGATGTGTACAACTTGGTCGCCTAGTTTCACATGGCCTTCTTGTTCCTCTTGGAGGAGACACACTTGGCGGGGCTCTTCTCTGTCACAGCCTTCACGTCCTTCTTCTCAGCAGCCAGTCTAGCAGCGTACCTCTTGCCGTGCGCCACATACATCAGAAGCATGTCCGCAGCAGACACGCTAAACGCCATCAGCCTAAACAACTGGATAAACAAACATACGCAAGGTTAAAACATACGGTAGGATGAAAATTAGGATACAACTCACTTGGTCTGCGTGATCACATGACAGTAGAACTGACTGCACATCTTGAGACGGTTCATCTCGTCTCCATACACCTCCAGGAAATCTACCTGAAAACATTTGGTTCTCTCCTAGTCTTCCTTTCCCTACCCACCATCTGTGTGGTCCTGGCGGCGGGACTCGCAGCAGTGGGCCGTCCGTTGAGGAAGGTGTTCCACATGAGGGCGAAGCGAGTGTCCACTCCCGCATGCTTGCCGTGCGCCATCGCAGCCGGCGTCGTCTGGAAACAACAGGGACGGTAGAGTGGGGGTGGGTGAGTGGGTGAGAGAAAGAGAGTCCATGGAAGAAGTCTTACACGAGCGAGGGTGCGTCCGAGCGCATTGGAGGCAGATTTGCAACCATATGCGGGAGGGGCTCCGTCGGGCGCGACCAGTGGATAGTAGACCACGCCTCCGAAGCGCGGCATCTCATCGCGCACCGCACTCTCAACACACAACATCTCGCTGATCCCACTTGCATCCACTCACCACCATCTTCACTTGGTCGTCCGCCTTCGAGACGTCATCGAGGTTGAGAGGATACTGTGGCACAGGCATGCCGCGAAGCCACTTCATCAACATCACGGCTCCACTTGCCGCGCCAATCATCACATCCTCCGACTCCCGCTCATCCTTCTCATACTTGTTGCGAACGCGCACCCACGTCTTGTGTGCAGACATATCCACGTGCTGCAATACAGTCATCGTAAACCACGCCCCTTCCGACCACGCCCACTCACCTCCACGTCAAACTGAAGCACGCCAAGACTGGTGTAGTGGAGGTAGGTGATGAAGCTGGCAAGAGACTTGAACCTGCGACCAGTGAACGGACACTGCGGACGGGGCTGAAACATAGCCATGCACTACTGCGATAGCAAAGACACTGGCGGCTGTCACCAAACACCAACTCACCACCAGCTGATTGATGGTGGCGCTGCCGAGGTCGGCGGAGAAGACGAAGGCGGGGTCGGGCGACGCCTCCCTCTCCTCCCCTTCGTCATCTCCACGCTCAGACTGCACTCCCTCCTCACTCTTCACGATCGCATCCACCTTCTCCATCTTCGAAGCACAGTCGTAAAAGCTGAAACCATGAATGTTGATATATTTGATAAATAATTTAATATACTTGAAATGATGTTTTTTCTAAATAAAATTAATCAATACTCACTGCACAGCATAGAGATCATTTTCCGCATTACGACGCATAGCCTCCACCTGAAAACAATACATAGTATTTACAAACAATCACAAACTAATGTGTAATTAAAATACTAACGTCCGCAATATCTTCGTTGGGAATGCACTTGGGAGCGGATCTCTGAAAATAAATATAATTAAGGAAACTCTGAATTCTTCCACGGTGTACCTTCTTCTTCTTGTACGTCTTCACATCGTAGTAGTCGTCGCTGAGCCCATACAAGAGAGCGGCGTGCGGCTGCTGTTTCAGCTCCTGAAACACGGGTAAAACAATTACAGACAAATACAGCACCTGCGCCTTGTCGATGAGATACTTGCACTTTGCATGCATGTCCTGCTTGGCATCGAACTCCGCAAGAGCAGAGTGGTCATTCACACTGCAATGAGAAGATACTGTAGTAGAGAGAGAGAGAGAGAGAGAGAGAGAGAGAGAGAGAGAGAGAGAGAGAGAGAGAGAGAGAGAAGGGGGAGATACTCACGGTAGGAGGTGGATCGAGTGCTTGCCGTACTTGAACGCCAGCACCTTCTCCTTTCCCTGCGCGTTCTCCTCGTGTTCGCCAATCAGACGAGCGCCCATGTACACCGTCTAAACAAGTACCACAGTACTGTGAATGTACCGTGATCCTCGAATACAACCCACCTCCACCCCCTCTCCCATGTTGCCAGAGCTGCTCTTGCGCACTTGGCTCTCCCGTCTTCCGGCCTTCTTCGGCGTCTTCTGTCGGGTCACGTGGCTCGTCACAGTCACCACAAGATACGCGTGGCTGAGAATGGGAATAACCATGACAAGACATCGCTGTGCCTACCGGACGGAGTGTTTGTGCTCGTTGGGGACCACGTGTTCCACGTAGCATGGATGGGGTCTCCTCTTGGCCATCGTCTCCTTGTCGCTGCGCTCCCCAGCTGCCACCTTGGCAGTCGGCACATGCTGTGCCACAAACTGCCAGTCCTCAAACACACACAAACATGTATGCATACTTGTTGCACTTCATAAGACGGAAGATAATAACTCACGACCACAGCGGATCCGCTGTTCTCGATTGACACGACAGTCGTCTCAATACGGCACAGCGGGCTGTCTGCAATAACCACCAATCACCCCATTCCCCACCTTCATATCCTGGCTATACTCACGAGTAGCTGTCTTATCGTCCAGATTGAAGTACTCGATAGACAGGAACTCCTGCACATCCGTCTCCTGGAAAGTAGTACACATAAGACATAACACCACAACCAATGCTTGCGCAACCGACCGTCTTGCTTTTCTTGATTCGGTTGACGAGATTGGCTATGGTGTGTGCGTGGGTAGTGGGAGCGGGCGGCGCCGAGACACTCACAGACTTCCTCTTGGCCGGCTTCGACTTCTTGCCCTTTCCCACGGGAGCACTCAAACAATGCGTATGGAAACAAGCCATGGCGATACCGACTCACGTCTCCTGCTCCTTCTCGGCGGGCTTTTTGGCGCAACGCGCCATCTTGTGGGTGCGATAGAGGAACGGCAGTCCGCGCGCCCTGTGAGCGTCCGAAGTCAGATCGTCCCATAGCACTGCAAGAATCAGTTGCACAAAGTCTATCGTGACATACAAAGTCTAGAATTACCATTCAGCGACTCGGCGAACTGCGTCGGCTGAGTATCCTGTACAGGAACGAGCTGAGTGGAAGTGTGTGCAGTGTGCACCTGCTCGGTATCCTTCTCGTCAGCCTCCGCCTCTATGTTCTCGTCCGAGACGTTCTTCACGTCTTTCACATCAACCATCTCCTCCTTCTGAGCATTCTCCTTGTCCTCATCAGCATTGACAGTAGACGTCGCAGCGCTGCTGAAACTTATCAGATAGATACACTCAGACTCAGATGGGCACGACACACTCGCCTTCTCCTCGTCCTCTTCTTTGCGGGAGACTTGTCAGTCTGGTTCTTGTCCCTGACCGCCTTGGGAGACGGCTTGGCAATCTTCTCCGCGATGCTCAGGCGAGTGCGCTTCGCCGACGACTTCTGCAAATGGAGAGGAGTGTGAGTAAGGTTTCAACTTTCATCATATTCATGCATCACAATCTTCTCACCTGGGTGGTGTTAGTCTTGTCAGCCAGCTGGAACCTTCCACTAACGCGCTTAGCACCCGAAGAAGATGCACCATTCTGCAATACAATGAGGAAAGATTATATCAATCAATCCCGTACTACTAACGTTCTCGGTATCAGAGGAAGGCGAGGTAGGCGTGACAGCAGTGGGCAGCTGAATATGCAATGTTACAAGAAATCTGGGTGTTCACCGTCCTCTTCCTTATTACATCTATCACTTTATTTATCACAGTGATCTTCAAGATCAATGTGCAAAGTCATTAAGATGCTCACAGAGTCCTTCCTGGGGCGGCCGCGCTTCCTCTTTGCAGGCTGGTCGGCAATCGCAGCAACCTTTGGGACCATATCCCCTGAAATAACAATAAATACTATAGTAACAACGTTTAAAACGCATTTCCTAGCAAATACGAGTATCAAATCCTATAAAAATAAGGTGATACTGGATTTTAAGAAGAACAAGAACGCTGTAGAGGAAAAGAAATGATGACCTAATAAAAGACAAGGCCACCTATGAGATATCAAGTAATTGGACTCATATCATGGGCACAAGACCAGACAACAGCAGATTTTGGCGCCAAATGTGTCCTTTGAAACTGTGACGTTTCCCGCTCACCAGATTGCTTTTATTCTCCTCTTCCATTACATCGTATGTTAAAGGTATCATGGAGAGCTTTAGTAACACAAAACACGAATGGTAACATGAAGAAAACAGGAGAAATGAACATGAATAATATCCTCAAAAAACATCAGCTCTACACCACTTGTGCATTGCAGCTCCGCATGCGGGAAACAATTTGCGCGAAAACCTCATATGCGCAGACAATATTTCTTAGCGCGCCAAACACTTTGACCAACTCACCAATCAATCTGTTTAGTTGTTTTGGTGATATATTTTATACGTTTTATTGATACATTTCATTGTTTTGATTAACATTAGCGTACGCAATCATGTCATTCAGTAACCATGCTCAAGCTTGTTTCGCTTGCGTTGCTAGTGGCAGTGGGCTCTGCGATCGAGCTCACCTTCGAGCTGCCCGACAACGCGAACCAATGCTTCTACGAGGATGCCAAGGCCGGCGTCGACGCGATTCTCGAGTTCCAGGTATGTAATCGTGAAAACTAATTACGATGTTCTACATATAGTGTCACATTTGCATTCTCGTTTGCAGGTAGTGACTGGAGGACAGTATGACGTGGATATGACTCTGGAAGACCCGAACGGAAAGGTGCTCTACAAGGACACGAAGAAGCAGTACGACAGGTACGATTTTCGTTTATGTTTCGAAAGTATGTGGTTACTTGTTGCTTGGGCCTGTGATAGTATTATCCGGACACCCATGATTCAGCTTCAACTGGAAGACAGAGGTGGAGGGTACGTACAAGGCGTGCTTCTCCAACGAGTTCTCCACCTTCTCCCACAAGATAGTGTACATGGACTGGCAGGTGAGACATTTCGGTCACTTGTATTATCTATCATAACCCATGTGATACATGTGATACGTGTTCTTGTCTAACCCGTGTCTGTTGCCGATGGACTTGTCCCTTCTGCAGCTCGGGCAGCGTACCGGCGCCGTCACTCCCGCCGCCCACGCGATGGGACAGCTCGAGACGAGCGCCGTCTCCATCGCAGACAAGCTCCGCGTCGTGAGTACCCGAGAGGGAGAGAGAGATGGGAGGGGGAGGGAGAGAGACGTCTGCAGGTGGACGACTACCAGACGCACCACCGTCTCCGCGAGGCGACCGGCCGCAAGCGCGCCGAGCAGCTGAACGAGCGCGTGCTTCTCTGGTCGATCGGACAGACGTGCGTCATCGTCCTCATCGGAGTCGCCCAGGTACGGAACACGCGAGGGATTCGATAGTTGATACGTTTGGTATGGGGTGTATCTGTGTCACGATTGAGCTAGATGGGAAACGCAAACGGTTACTGTGTGTATATTTAATGACGTCATTATTCCTTTATTGTAGGTGCTGCTTCTCCGTTCGTTCTTCTCGGATAAGCGCTCGCGCTACTGAGACCTTTCCACTCCTCCTGTACAATACTTTCAGTATGAGTTGTTCAGTATCTTTTCAATTTCGGGCTACTCGTGTATTGCCTATACATGTATAACAAATATTTGCGCATAAGTCTGATGTCTGTTGTTAGCGTGCATATTTATTGCAGCAATGTAGTCGAGTCTCCCCACCTTTCTGTGGTGAATTTGTGATACTGTGTGTAATTGACATAATTCTAATAAATATTTATTTTGTTTTTCAATTCAATTGTAACACAATAAAACATTTCTGAACCCAATGGAATCTAGCCCTTGTTATGTACAGAACAAGCCTCTGTGGAAAGGAGTCACTGAAGGGATAGGGCTGCGAGGATGGAGTCGATTCCCAGGAGACATCCATCATCCGCACCCGGATAGACAAGGTCCTCACAGAAGCCTGTGAACGTGGAATGCGCAAAGTCTATGAGGAAGAGCCGGATGACGTCAGACGTATCTGCTGGCTGAAAGGAGAAGTGAGAGGTTGATGAGGGAGTATGACATCTGACGTACCTCCGCGTCGAAGGCTATCAATATGGAGCTGGAAAAGAAGCGGTAGCCCTCGCTCTCTTCCACCACTTCTCGCAAGGAGAGGAGACGCGAGCGAAGATGGGAGAGGCGAGACGGGCCTGCGTGGGTAGGCGATGAGGCTGTACATGTTAGAGAGGGTACCTGCTGCGAGCGCGAATTTTTGAAGGGTTGATGTGAATCCCGCGGCGTCCAAACGACGACCCTCAACCTGGACGAAAGAGGATCTCTCTATCTCCCTCTCTCTCCATCTCTCTCTCCCTCTGTCTATCCCTCTCTCTCTCTCTCTCTCTCTCTCTCTCTCTCTTCATACCTTATCCACGAACGTTGCCGCCCTGGTTACAGGATCGAAGAGCTGCATGCCTACCACGCGAACACCCAGAGAGGCCGACGTCGACTCGCGACACTGACATGGAGATTTGACGAGAGAGAGAGAGAGAGAGAGAGAGAGAGAGAGCTGCGTACCTTGATTGTCTGCCGCCGCATCTTCTGCTCGCTACAGTCGTCGCCGTGCTGTCGCGTGCCTGGAAAAAAGACATGAATGAATAACGAAGTGTACAAAGAAACTAACCTATTTTTAAGTCCAACACGCATGGCCGGTTGAATCCGGCGACGGCGTTTTCCAGGACGATGAATGCGGATGGAGCACCGTCCAGCAAGCGACGAACCACCTGACAAGCACATAAGACACTCCAGTTTGTCGCATACATCAACTACAATTGAATACTACAGTTTGCTGTGGTGCGGACCTTAGCCTGGCAGACGCCTGCCCAGTGGTTGTTGGCCTTGTCACACTCGCCCACCACCTCTACTCGACCCTCATCCGACAGACGGAAGCGCATTGGAGAGGAGTCCAGCTGGAACAGAGAGAGGGGTGGGAGGGAGAGGGGGGAGGGAGAGAGAGAGGGGGGGAGAGAGAAAGGGGGAGCAGACCGCCTTCATGCTTGTCATGGCGCTGTGGCAGTGGAGTACTTGGTCGGATGAGAGTGCCATCTCCCCAGTCGTCGCCACAGAGACAGACACGCGAATACGACCTGACGAGGGAGGAGTGTGAGAAAAGATTGTTTGACAAAGAAGAACACTCTCTCACCGCAATAGTTTGGAGTGAACTGTCGGAGTGCCTCGTTCATGCGCTGGTAGAACGCGCTTTCTCTGAAATGATGTTCCTCTCCCTTACCCCTTTCCCTCTTTTCAATGGGATGCGTGATCTCTCTCTCTCTCTCTCTCTCACTCTCTCTCACTCTCTCTCTCTCTTTCTCTCTCTCCTCACCTCGCATTCAATGGCTTTGCCACGTGACCGGGCAGCTCCAACAGACCAAAGTGGCCACCAACCTAGACAGGGCAATATTAATTTTAAAAGATAAATATAAAGATCTCTATATAAATTATCCAAACCTGATGTCTGAATCCTGACAACTGCATGTCTGCGAATACGTTATATATCACAATGCGAAAAGAACCGAGCGCATCCGCTCGATTTCTCTTTCTTTCTGCAAATGGATTATAGTCTAAACGTTGGCTATCATCTTATGCGCCCTTATCAGCGATACAAATTGACGCAATGGGAAATGACGCAATGCGGTCGCGATGAGAGTTTAGAGGAGATGGAACGGTGGTATCGACAGATGCACACATATGGCGATGAATAAACAACAGCCGATGTGATGTGAATTGCAACAAACAGCTAATGCGAGACGCGAAAACATTTGCATGTTGGAGAGCAATGGAGGAAGTATTGATCACAAGACTCGTCAAAGACAGGAATGAAACGTTTTATGAGTAAATTACATTTATATAAGAAATGTAAAGTGAAATACGTACTACAAATCGCCTTTGATTAAAACTTATCGAGGAGCAGATGCTGAAAAAGGAAGTGTCTTCCAGCCGGAAGCATTCTCTCTCTCTCTCTCTCTCTCTCTCTCTCTCGCCAGTCACATTACACCGATCAGCTGTTCGATTTGCGAGAGCCGCGAGCAGAGCTCTCACTCTCTCCAGTCAGTCAGTCGGATATCGAGCGAGGAGTGGGGGTGAGGCGGCGAGGCGGCGAGAGTGCTGCCTCTGCCCGCGGGCACTCACTATAGGCAGCAGATACGCAGAGCAGTGTCTATTCTGCGGCTGCGATGGCGGCGCTGCGCAGTGGCCTTCTAGACGTGCTGGTGCAGTCAGAATGGCACCGACTCCTCGCCACTCTCGATCCAACAGCCATCACACTACAGGTACGGTAGACACGGCAGCTACGGCTAGAGGAAGTAGACTCGGAAATGCATTGACCGACGCATATTGTTTGCCTTGTGCGGAGTGAGAGAGAGAGACTGTCTAGTGTGTCGCCGCCCCCATCTCTCTCTCTCTCTCTCTCTCTCTCTCTCTCTCTCTCTCTCTCTGTCTTTTCTCTATCCTTCCCCATATCCTTCGTCCTTTGATGATGAGCCGTAGTGACACGGCGTAGTGAGATCACATGAACGATGTTTGATAGTTTATCAAAAAAAAGATCAAGAGATTATCAGGTACATGATAATAACATGGGCAAGTATGCAAATGTGGTTTCAGGCAATGGAAGGCGAGCAGAACAACGACCTGGAGTCTGAGAAGCGGACGGTGAGAGTGGTGAAGTACGACGGAAATGGACTGGGCATCTCGATCAAAGGAGGCAGGGACAACAACATGCCTATCATCATCAGGTACGTCTCTCTCTCTAACCGACCCTTCCTTCACTTCCCTCTTTCAGCAAGATCTTCAAGGGCATGGCTGCCGACCAGACGGGGGAGCTGTTCGTGGGAGATGCTATTCTGGCGGTGAACGGGGAGCCGTTGATCGACGCCTCCCACGACGAGGCGGTGCGCGCACTGAAGAGGGCCGGCAGAGTCGTCGACCTACACGGTCCGTTCCCCTCCCCCTATCTCTCTCCTCCTCCCTCGCCCGCCTTATCGCGCAGTCTTTGTTTCCCGCTCCCGTCTTCGGCCAATTGGGTTTTGGCTCGTCTAGTTTGCGGCGGCCGAACGCTGATATGATTACATTTGTGGTGTATGCTCGATGCTCGCTGGCATAGGTAATGCAGGCGTGCGCGAGAAATGGAGACGAGTCGATTTAATGCCCAGCGGCCGGCACAGCGTAGTATTTCCCCTGTCTCCCACACAGGATTCTTCTTCCTCGCTAAGCGATGCCAGATGTGATTATGCACATCCACATTGCTACATTCTCCGATGACGCATGTGAATTAGAAATAACAAAATACCACCTCTTCCCCCTCTACTATCTGTTTTCAGTCCAATACAAGCGGGACGAGTTGGTTCGCAGAGAGAACGTGGTCGATCGAATCGTGTGGGACGACGATGTGGCGGTGAGTGATGTCACACATCTACAGTCACCTCTGTCATCTCCAGTCCCGCGACCGCATCCGCGCCGTCGGCCTGAAACTCGCGTACGTCGCCCGAGCCGGAATAGACGCCGATGCGGAAGGAAGGATATTCGAGGTGAGAAACCGCTGCATAGATTCAGTGATGTTGTTATGTTGATGAAAACAAAAAGTGATAGAGAAAGTGCGCGTTGCAGATGCGCTCTCCATCGGGGCGACACCAGCTCGCGTTCCGCTGTGGGTCGGCGGGGGAGGCAGACCAGTGGTTCGAGGCACTACACGCATCCTGCAACGCACTCCTCACACAGGCACTCGCACAGGTACGAGATCCCCCCTCTCGCTTTCTCATCCACTTTTCTTCTGCTTGCAGGTGAATCTCATGCTCGGCGGACATCCGAGCGTGCGCCGCATGGGCTGGGTAGCCGAGCAGGTCAGTGCATCAGCTCTCTTTCCATTCCAAATGCAGCTAATCTACCTCACCCTCCTCCACTAATGAGTGCGCTTCTCATTAGTGGAGGAGGGTGAGGTAGATTAGCTGTTATGCGCCCCGCCGCTGTGAAATAGGGAAGAGGCAACATTCAGAGTAGTAACATCGCCATACATAGAAGGAACAAATCGTGGAAGTTCAGGTGAACGAGGAGGGCGTGTCGATGTGGAAGCCGAGATTCGTCGCGCTCACCCAATCCGAACTCCTCTTCTACGAGGCCGTGCCGCAATTGAAGGTTCGCATCTATCTCGATTCATCACAGTTCCGTTTTCAGTCGGAGTGGGCCGAGCCGCGACTCACCCGCCCTCTAGTCGCCACCAGGGTTGTCCAGACCACAAGCAGGACCGCCCCCGTTTTGAGAGGTAATGTACTTTCTACAGTACTACTACTATTAACTTGACTTCAGGTCTTTCCGACGTGATTTCATTCCGCATTCGCACGGGGACTCAGCAGGGAGTGCGCACGCACACACTACGGTCAGTTGATGAGTTGATCAGCAATGTTCATCAACGCATAATCTTATCCACCGCTTGCAGGGTGGAGACGCACTCGGACCTGGCGCGTTGGGTGCGCAGCATGGTTCTCGGGAGCTACGAGGCGTGTGTCGACACGCAACAGGTACGGATAAAATTATTTCTCATTCTCACATTTATTTCCCCATTTCAGGTGTCAGCCCCCTGTGTTTGGCAAGGAGACAACTGTGAGCTCGTGTTATCACTAGACGACGTGAGTACATTAGCTTATGCTATCCAAACTGAATGAGAACGTTGCAGGGTGTCTCCCTGATTGGTCCTGGAGGAGAGACAATGTGGAGACAACCCTTCGATGCGATCCGAGCCACCGGAGACGACGGCAGCTCCATTATGTGGATAGATTTCGGTCCTCCCACCGGAGAACAGGCGAGTTTACACGACTATAGACTATAACAATTTATATAATCAAAACATAACAACAAAGACAATGCGAGAGGGAAACAAACAAGACAACAATAACAATGTGTACACTGCAGGAGATGGACCTGCTCTCATCGGCCAAGCCCATCGTATTCATTCTACACTCATTCCTCGCCACAAAGGTCTACCGGCTCGGACTATACGCATAACCTCATTCCACACACATCAACTACTTCAAGCACAAACGGGTGGGCGGAAACCCACCTAGTTGACGGGGGCTCCGAACGCGTCGGGCATGCGTTCGATCGAGTAGCGGTGGCCGGAGAGGTACATGATGGGCACTCCGGGGATCTTGCGGATGCGACGCTTCAGGTCCTTATCGCACGTTGCCACGATGTAACACTTGTGCTGCAACATGATCTTCATACAGTAGCCGTACAGTAGTCAGTATTAGTCATAGAGACCACAGCACCGCTTTCTCTCACTCTCTCTTTGATCACATAACACCAGTATTATTTGTAGCCTTAGCTTTTGTGAATGCACAGCGTGAATCAAGCCATTATTCGATGCAGATAATACTGTAGTTATATTGCCACAGCTCACAGAGATATTGTTGTTTGTTGATGCAGAGTTATACAGATTTATCGTGTGTGTTCAAATGTATATGTAAAAGATGTGATATTATAAAATATTATATATGGAGGCGGAGTTGGCACATAATCAGTATACTAAACGGTACCTGTGTAACCCTTTGGACGAGGCAGTCATCAGCGTAGATGCCCTTGTGGCTGCACGACAGACGCTGGAAGCGGTTGTCCTTGATGATCTTCAGTGCAATCTTGAACCTGAAGGCAACACATTCTCACCATTTTATATCCATATTTGATACAATGTTTGTTTCAAAGGCTGACCTGTGTCCGAGCTTTTCCAACTCGCCGAGAACGCAGTCAGTGACGTAGGGGATAGCTGAAAAGGCAATAATGCAACATCAATTCATTTTTATAACTAACTTTTTGCGTATAGACAGTCCATGAATCCCTTCATCACGTCGATTCGGTTCTTGACCGAGAAGTTGATGAAGTTGGTATCGATGAGCACGTGAAAGGGAGGGCCGAGCTGGTTGTTGTACTTCAGGAACATAGCCGACGAGTTCTTCGGCCTGTAAATGATAACTTCATGATTCAAAATAAGAAAATACAAATGCGGAACAAGGAACTCACGCTTCGATGAGTTTCGGCTTGCTCTCGTCCTCCTTCTTCTTACGGATCACGCGATGCTCTTCCTTACTGAACGTATGATTAAAAAAAACATATTTCTCTTAATTAAGTAAGAAGACATATAAACATTATAAAGACCAAAACAAATTTACGAAAAACTCACATTCGCTGATCGGTCGGCTTGATGACCTTCTTCGCGTGCATGCGGGCATTTTTCGCTGCCTTCTTCGCCTTGCCCATCTTCTATATAAATGAAATAGACAAAACAAATTAACAATGCAATGATATAAATTTAAAAAAGCCGAAAAGTACGATGAGAGCACCACAAATCGAAACTAGTTCGCTGGGTCAACGCAACAGTTGTTTTGATTCGATCGATTTTTTAGTGACCGGCTGGCTGGTATATCCCGCGCGTTTTGTTCCACGAATTTTGTTTATACATACATACCATCGCCACCCACCCTACTTCATCCTAAGCTCTGTCAACTGAGACAGTTGCTGGTTGTCGCGCGTGTCTGCTTCGGCCATGGAGACGAAGTGGACGGCGGACCTCGCGACGCTGCTGCGCTTCGAGAAGACGCACGGGGTGAACGTGTCGTCCCGAGGGAGCAACGACAGCTCGGTGGCCATCTACAAGCGGGCACTCGCCGCCCACTTCCTCCAGCACGGCGTCTCCTGGAAGCGCGCCCTCTTCTCCGCATTCACCAACAGGGAGGACAAGAGGTGAGTGTTTCTTATAGTTCCTTTCTTGATGAGTGTCTTCAGTCCCTACTTTCCCTACCCGATCACGTTCCCGCTGACGTTCGTGCCGTACGATGAGAAGGAGGTGGTTACCGATTGCGGACCTGCCACTGAGCAAGTGCGCCTCCGCACCCTTCCTCCACCTATTCTTCATCACTGCCGCCACCGTCGAAGAATACAGGTAAGGTATTGGCTCACCTTGTTTGATTGTTCATTAATTGCTTGTTTACCTGTCCACCTCCAGGACGACGGTGCGTCACCACGCGGCCGAGTGGTTCGCTTCTCTCATCGCCGCCAATGCGCAGTGGCTCATCGTGGTTAGTGATTCTTATCATTGAAAAAGAATTTGTACCTCACGTGTTCAAACGATTGGCGGATTGTTCAGGTTGACGTGACGCGTGCCAAGGAGAAGAAGACACGCTCTCAGTTGATGGAACGGATCCGCAGCGACTTCAGCAAGCACTCCTCGAGGTGAGTGGCTGTGTTCGCAGTGTTCATAGGTTACTTGATTCCTCGATTGTTCTATTGTTCCAGAGTTCTGGAAGTGTCCGAATCTCCGGAGCACGGCTCGTTCTCTGCTTTCTCCGACGCCGTCAAAACGGCCCTCCTCGCGCACCTCGACCCCCTTCTCGATCACGTGAGATTATCGATTGCATATTGATTGTTTAGCGAATAATTTAGTGGGAGCGCGGTTTGAAGCAGCAGCGTGATTGGCAGCAGCACGGATGGCGAGGTGCGGGACTGTGTCCAAGCGAACGTGAGTTGAGAAAGAGAGAGAGAGAGAGAGAGAGAGAGAGAGATGTCCTGTTTCAGTGTGACCATGCTCGTCTCTTCTGGTCCCTTGGTGCTGTCGAGCACACTATGAAACTGCTCGACGAACTCGACTGCTTCCTATTCAAAGTGATCCCCGCCGCGGCTGTTGAAGGTATTGATTTTATTGATTGATTCTCAGTTATACGTATTCAGCCACCTCGCCTCCTTGGCTGTCGGACATGCGTTCCCGTCTCCTCCCAACTGTCCTGTTCTCGCCGAGGCAATGAAGACCAACAAGCTCACCGACGACTCACTTCTCGGTACGGAAGATACTGTATTTTACATTTTGGCCACTGTAACTCAAATCTATCGTAATCAGGCGTTCGTCACTTCCTGGTGGCTCAGCAGATGCTCTGCTCTCTTCATCTCTACCAGCAACGCGTCCGCAAGGGAAACGCCGCGCCCAGTATACGGTACGTGGATTACGGTAGAGAAGGTGAAGATAACTGTATCTGTATGCTTCCCAGTGTGGACTTTGCGTCGATCATCCTGCAGTATGCGTGTCACGCATCGGAGGTCGTCACCGAGAATGCAGCGCTCATCGGGGTATGATAGTTCTGTTTTCATTCATTTCGTCAAGTTCATTCTCTTCGGGTTCGGGAACGGATTACGGTGGGAAATAGGGAAATGCATAAAAAAACAGGAGGACACATTCAATTCGGCGATGGACATGCCTTTTTCAGTTGTCGCCGTCTCGCCTGCTGTGCTGGCGAGTGTTGTGGACAGGACAAGCCCTCTCCCTGTGTGGGGTACTCGCAGAACCAGCCAGTGCAGACAGGGCCACCGACGCACTCTGCTACCTTCACACGGACAGATTCAAGGCGGTACGCGCACGATACTCTCTCTCTCTATCTCTCTCTCTCTCTCTCTCTCTCTCCATTTGTTCACTTTCAGTTGCTGCAACTGCACGACCTGGTGTTCTCGGGAGATGTCCTTGATGAGGCTCTGGCGACGGATCTGTCCAAGTGGCTGGAGGAAGAGTGTGATGCGCGTGAGTGGAGGCGGACAGGGTTGGGTGGACAGAAGGCCGTTGCAGCGGACGTGGCTCGTTGTGTGTTGATGGAGTCGCTGTGCTCCCGCCAGGTGCTGCTCTCTCAGCTGCGTCGCACCCACGACGTCGCCTCGGCGCAGCTCACGCAGAGTGGCCGCAAGAGGGTCGCCGCCGCCATCGGGGGGCACATGGCAACGGTGCTGGGGTGAGTGCGTGGGAGACGGTGTAGTAGTGGAGTACTTTTGTTGTAGTGCCTCCCCCGCCGCCCTTCCTCTGGAACTGCGTCTGCTGGACAGTCTGCTGGAAGGGAAGGGCGTGGGCGGGCCGGAGTGCGCCCAGGCTGAGAGGGTACTCGCATTGCTGGACAAGGAGAAGGATGCGGAGAGGTGGGACCATCTGCTTATTCTTTTTCTATGATGTCTCCAGGATCGCGGCTATCCGCCTACTTCTGGCGCAGCGTTGCGGAGAGGCGGAGGAGAGAGCGCGGCAGCAGATCGAGTGGGAGAAGGCGTGCAGGGAGGGGAAGGGGGTGATGAGGTGAGGGGACAGAGGGGAGAGAGAGAGAGAGAGGAATGGTGTTCAGATGGCCCTCTCTGCCGCACTCGCCGCCTGCCCATTCCGAGTGTTTATCGAGAAGAGGTGTGCTCTTTGTATCTTTGGTTGATATTTCGTTATTCCAGAATGACAGTACTCGTTCTCGTTTAGATCGCCGGACGAGCCGTCAGTGGGCGTTCCCAACGAGTTCCTACCTCTCCACATTAGACTACACAGCGAGCTAGAGGCGCCAGTGGATAACTACAAGTGTGTTTCTTTCGCCATATGTCTCCCTGAGCCCTGACTCTGTCTCTCTCTGTCTCTCTCACCCTCGAACCATTCATCTCCAGAATCCGCGTGGTGCTTCGTCAGATGAACGCCGCCACGGTGAACCGCCATCCGAAGCTGGCATTCAAAACGGAGTGGAGCGTGAGTGGGGGTTCGATCGATAAATCAATATCGTGTTGATTTCAGGAGCGTGAACAGCGCGCGGACATTGCGTGCATCCACAAAGGCACCTGGGTCACGCCCATTGATGCGGGAAAGAAGAAGTGAGTGGGTTATTGATTGATTGATTGATTTCTCATGTGAAATAGATGGCGTGAGCTCGTGTTCGACACGGCTAGCGATGCGTGGGCGGGGCTGGAGGAGGAGGAGACGGAGGGAGAGGCGGCGGCCGCCGCCCCGCAACACCCGTTCCCGCGGTGGAGGAGGGAAGGAGCGAGGTGGCCAGCAGACAGAGCAGGGTGAGGGAGGGAGGGAGGAGAGAGAGAGGGAGAGAGAGAGAGAGGGAGAGAGAGAGAGAGAGAGAGAGAGAGAGAGAGAGAGAGAGACGACGACGACGATGATATTGAGGCCGAGGGCGTTCTTCTGATGAGCCGCGCGGACGTTGAACGCGAGCGTAGCTCCGTCGTTCTCAACAAGGGCAGGAATGACATCACGTATGTTATATGTATTGATTGGTTATCGATTGGTGTGTTTCAGTCTGTCGGCGCTGTGCGATCGGCGTGGTGTGTTTGTATTGGAGCGGGTGGAGGTGAGGAAGAGGGAGGGATTGGAAAGAAGCAAAAGTACATATGTTTAGATCTGTCTGTTTGACGGTCGAATGCGCTTCGCAGTGCCTGCCGATCACGTGACATGCGCGGACAAGCCTCTGATGAGAATGGTGCAGACCACCCCCAACAAACTGGCCATAGAGGGCGATCCGGGTGAGTGAACAGCTTGTTATCGATTGATCGATCGATGTGTGCAGACGGTCTCCTGGCGGGAGTGTGGCAGTGTGTGTGGCTGCAGTTGGAGGCTGGCTGTCAGCTGGGAGAGAGCGAGCTGCGCATTCGACCACACGAGGAGGCCAGGGACAGAATGCAGTTCAGGGTGAGAGCGGTTTCATGATGACCGGTCCTATTACCCAGATAGTGTAGCCACGGGTATAGAATGCCAGGGTAACGAACTTGTTCAATGTGTGTGGTTGAGGACTCGTCTGGGGAGTGGGTGGAGCGCGTGTGTGTCTCGGTTCCCCAACTGGACAAGGCCGCCTCGCATCGACTGCCCATCCACCTGTGCCTACAACTAGACAGACTCAGCGCCGCCAATCCTGCACTCAGAAGGAGCAAGGTGCGAGAGAAAGAGAGAGAGAGAGAGAGAGGGGGGGGAGGGAGAATGATTCCTTCTAGATGTGCCTCGAGTGGCTGGGCCAATCTTGGTCGGTTGAGCTGGGATTCGTACCGCTATTCCACACTTCCTCCACTACGAGTCTGTTACAGGAGAAGTGGGTGGAGAGAGAGAAAGATAGAGAGAGAGAGAGAGAGAGAGAGAAGGGGTTAACGATGTGTTATGCAGGGTTCTCCTGGAGGTGGAGCTGTCTCGCTCTCTGGCTCCCGAGTGGACGGTGCAGCTGGAGTGTGCTAGCCTCTCCTGCGACGGAGCCGCGGCAGAGTCGCTCAACGGAACAGAGCCACTGGGGGTGCGTCTCTCCCTCTCCATATATTGCTCATCTTCCCCTTGCAGTCTCTGGTTCCCGGAGGAGTGACGTCTCTGGTGTGGCTGCTTCCTCGCCACAGCGACGTGCCGCTGGCTCACCAGCTGTCCATCAAGTACAGGTGGGTGGAGGGAGGGGGGTGATAGTGGATGATGGATGCCTGCAGGGTGCTGCCCACGGCGGCGCCCTTGCCCGCACAGCTGCCGATCGGAGACAGACAGTACGAGTACGCAGAGACGGTCGAGTGCACGGTGCCGCAGGTGCGCATCTCTCTCTCTCTCCCCCCCCCCCTCTCTCCCTCTCTCTCCTCCCCCCTCACCTCCCTGTCCAGGTCTCGTTCGAGCTGTGTGCGCAGCTCCTGTCGTCCCAGCCGGGCGCACAGCTGTGCCGGGCAGGCGCCGCCTGCGCACTCGTCGTGTCACTCAGGTGAGGGAGAGAGAGAGAGAAGGAGAGAGAGAGAAGGAGAGAGAGAGAGGGAGGGAGGGAGGGAGAAGTGGTTCCAGGGGCCTGGCTACCACCACCCACCAGCTGTGTCTTGTCATCGACGCCGACCTACAGTTCTGGACGCTCAACGAGACGATGAAGGGTGGGCATCTCTCTCTCTCTCTCTCTTTCTCCCCTCCTCCCTCTCCCTCTCTCTATCCTCCCTTCCAGTGGTGCAAGTGAAGGAGTCTGGCCTGGCGCAGTGTGCATTCTCCGTCGTCCCTGCAGCCGCCGGCTATCTACCGTATCCCTCTGTCTCTGTGTACAGTGTAGAGGGACAGGGCACTGGCGGGGTAGGAGTTGTTATTGTTTACTATGACGTCACTTCAGCTGGAGCGGGTCTCGTCCGCCGAGGGCGGTGAACTAGCGAACGGGGCGAGGCTCGTATCGTTCCAGAGGACTGCTGGTATGTTGGGGCAGCTCGCTCTCACTCCCATTCTCATGTCTTCGTTCAGGCAAGCAGATCCGCGTGCTTGGCTCGGTGGGCGGAGTGGAGCGAGAGTCGGGGAGGGAGAGGAGTGGCATAAGGGAGAAGCTCGAGAAGCTGCTCGCATAGGAGTATAGGAGAAGAGAGAGGAGCATGAACAGTGTTTTGTATAGCTGTGTATATTCACTTGTGGCCTTTGGTGTGATTCTTTTGCATTGTGATACGAGAGCAAGACATAATTTTACAAAAAGTGCATTATTTTAATAATATTCATTTTGATTGTTGCATAAAAATTTGTATTCAAATTTGTTTACTTTGTGTTTCTACTTATGTGGTTGCTTGTAGCCCCGAAATACCGATCCATTTTAACTTATTGTCCTATCATTGAAATGATTTAGTGACGCGAAGAATGGACTAATTGTTTACTCTGCACACGGTAAGTGATAGAGAGAGAGAGAGAGAGAGATAGAGAGATAGAGAGATAGAGAGAGAGAGAGATAGATAGATAGATAGATAGATAGATAGATAGATAGATAGATAGATAGATAGATAGATAGATAGAGACGAAAGAGGAAGTGGTATTGGGAGGGAGAGAGATGCCTGCAGCTCGATGCTCCCTCGCATGATGTCAGTCACCTACCGCCACCTCATCGTTCTCTGCTGCGCCGGAGCGCTTCTGTATCTCGTGAGTGGATTATCGATTTTCATATATAAAAATATCAATTGTGTTTGAGTTGGTGGACAGAGACGCGCGCTCGTCGGTTCTATCCTCGATGAGAGCCGCCGAACTGCCACCGCACGAGAGGGACAGGCCGTTCCCGAGAGTGAGGAAGGGGCGGAGAGAGAAAGACGGGAATGATTGCAGAGGATAGTCCACCTGGACCTCAAGGGCGCCCCGCCACGCATGCCCTTTCTCGAGCAGTGGATGCGGGAGGTGAAACGGTGAGGCGATCTCTCTCTCTCTCTCTCTCTCCTCTCTCTCCTCTCCTCTCTTTCAGGTTGGGCGGTGAGGGTGTTCTGATGGAGTACGAGGATATGTTTCCCTACCAGGGTGATCTCCGTGTGCTTGCTCGGGAGGGCCACTATTCGCAAGGGGAGGTGGAGAAGATGAATGAGGTGAGGCAAGGGAGGTGGCATGATTCTCTCACTTTTGAAGAAGAGAGAGCGGCCTGTGTTTCTGTAATAGCGAGTCTCAATTGTCTTCCAACGCTTCCGATTTCAATGCATCGAGGTGCATTGTTCTAGGTCGCAGCTTCGCTCCAACTCGAGTTGATTCCGTTGGTGCAGACGTTTGGTCATCTGGAGTTTGCCCTGAAACACGAACAGTTCCGGCCACTGAGGGAGAATCGGACCGAGGTGAGGGGGGAGTGGAGACAGGGAGAATGAGAGGGGAGAGAGAGAGAGAGAGAGAGAGAGATGGTTTCAGGATAACACCATCTGCCCCTCTGCACCCGAATCGTGGACGCTCATCACCGAGATGATCCGGCAGGTATTGATTGCATTGATTGATCTAGTGTTGATGACGTCACAGGTGCGCGCGCTCCACCCCCACTCGCGCCGCATTCACATCGGAGCAGACGAGGCATACCACGTGGCAGAAGACGTCAGGTATCGATTGATTGACATATTGATTGAATATCGATTTGTAGGTGCAAGAAGGTGATGTCGGAGAGATTCCGCACGGCCGATCGTCTCAAGCTCGCGCACATTTCCAGGTCGGGTTTTTTCGGATCGATGGTTTCAAGATTCATTTTAGGACAGCTTCGTTCGCGCGCGCTCTGGGATACTCGGAGGTGTTCGTGTGGAATGACATGTTCGACAAGTGCAGCACCAAAGATCTCAAGCAGGTGCGCGCGCGCTCTCTCTCTCTCTCTCTCTCCCTTGTACTTCCCTTTCTGTCAGGCCAATCTCTCCTCTCTGGTCACCCCTGTAGTGTGGGGATACGCGACCGACGTCACTCGACCCGGCTACTTTCCCGATGGACTCTTCGATAGACTGGCTGAGGTGAGAGAGAGAGAGAGAGAGAGGGGGGGGATAGATAGAGAGAGACAAAGGTAGAGAGAGATGTGTGTGTAGGTGTTCCCCCGCGTCTGGCTGGGCACTGCTTGGAAGGGCGCCAACGGCCAGTTCCAGACGTTTGCTGCAGCGGAGAGGTAGGGAAGAAATGGAGGTGTGATGATATGATCTCGTTTTCCAGGTACCTCACCACGCACCAGTCCTACGTGAATCTCCATCGAATGTTCGCCGAGGTAGGATCGGCTGCTTTTGAGACTACTCACTTCCTCATTGCAGCAGCTCTCGGGCAAGGTAGAAGGCGTGTTCCTCACTGGATGGCAGAGGTTCAGCCACCATCAGCCGCTGTGCGAGCTGATTCCCATAGGTACGTCTCCCCCCTCTCCTTCTCCCAGTGTCCCTTCAGGCATGCCCTCTCTGGCGCTCGCTATGGCCTACCTCGACAATGTGAACGCGCGATCGTCGGATGTGAATGAGCGGACGAGGGTGAGTGGGTGGCAGGCCGGTCGGTACACTTCTCTCAGTCGTCCCTGTCGTGTCCTGCTGTGGGGAAGACGGGCGGGAAGCTGCTCAAAGTTATGTCTGGACCCGTGCTGGAGGGAGACGCGGGAGGAGAGGGTGAGGAAGGAGAGGGAGGGAGGGAGGGAGGGAGAGAGAGAGGGGGGTTCAGGTACTCCGACGTCCTTCTATCCACCCAAGGACGTGTTGTTCTCGTTGTGCGACTTTCCCGGCAGGGATGTGTATGTGATGGTGAGTGGTCAGGAAGAGGGGGGGGGGAGAGACAGAGAGAGAGGGGGGGGGTGAGAGAGAGTCTCTCTCTCTCTTCAGTCTGAGGCGCTCCGCTTCCTCACTTGGAAGTCCGGTCTGCTGCGAAGGGGTGTGGAGAACGAAGGAGAGGAGAGGCGGAAGATGAAGGAAGAAGTGCTTAAGATGCGAGACCAGGTGGGTTTTGTGTGTACATAGTACTTGTACTATAATATTCAGGCGACTCGCCTCCTGTCTGCCTATTATTATGACGATACTGTGGAGGAGTGGGTTGGGAAGAATGTCGATTCACTCATTGACTGATCCACTCAGTGGTCCCTTGGTCTGCTTTGCACTTTTAGCCATTTTATTGCCACATGCCACATGTTTTTAACATCTGTATTGTGTGCTGTTATGTATGGGTAGATAGATTCACTGTTACAATGTTATGTTGCTGCATTTATTATGTTTTTGACCTCGTTCTTCCGTATAATACAAGAGTGCTACATAAATATGTTGTTGTTTTCTTGCGTTTTTGTTTTGTTTCATCCGATATACGTTACTATACGCTCAAATACTTGAATTGAATTTGAATAGTGTGTTATTAATGTTTTTTCAGTCATGATCAACGCGATTTTGGTGTTCAACAATCACGGGAAGCCGAGAATGCTCAAATTCTATAAACATATGGTAGGGAAAGGAGAAAAGAGGGAGAGGGAGACAGAAAGAGAGAGAATTAATGTTCATTCCAGACAGAGGAACAACAGCAGCAGATGGTTCGCGAGACATTCCAGCTCGTTTCCAAGAGGTGCGCATCTCTCTCTTTCCCCCTCTCTCATTACCTCTCTTCCAGGGACGACTCTGGCTGCAATTTCATCGAGGCGACCGGCGTGATTCAGTCGAGCGACTGTCGGCTCATCTACAGGTAGCAGCGAGTTATTGTTGTATAAAGTGGCTACATCAGTTACAGTATACTACAGTATATAATTGGTTTTATATACTTTTCGATTTCGATTTAGACACTACGCCACCCTCTACTTCATTTTCTGTGTGGATTCATCGGAGAGCGAGCTGGGGATTCTCGATCTCATCCAGGTGAGAAGGGGAGAAGGAGGGAGGGAGGGAGAGAGGGGGAGAAAGAGAGAAGGGGAGGGAGAGGGAGGGAGGGAGAGAGAAGGGGAGGGAGGGAGGGAGGGAGAGAGAAGAGGAGAAAGAGAGAAGGGGAGGGAGAGGGAGGGAGGGAGGGAGGGAGAGAGGGGGAGAAAGAGAGAAGGGGAGGGAGAGGGAGGGAGGGAGGAAGAGAGGGGGAGAAAGAGAGAAGGGGAGGGAGAGGGAGGGAGGGAGAGAGAGAGAGGGGGAGAAAGAGAGAAGGGGAGGGAGAGGGAGGGAGGGAGAGAGGGGGAGAAAGAGAGAAGGGGAGGGAGAGGGAGGGAGGGAGAGAGGGGGAGAAAGAGAGAAGGGGAGGGAGAGGGAGGGTGGGAGGGAGAGAGGGGGAGAAAGAGAGAAGGGGAGGGAGATGGAGGGAGGGAGGGAGAGAGGGGGAGAAAGAGAGAAGGGGAGGGAGAGGGAGGGAGAGAGGGGGAGAAAGAGAGAAGGGGAGGGAGAGGGAGGGAGGGAGAGAGAGAGAGGGGGAGAAAGAGAGAAGGGGAGGGAGAGGGAGGGAGGGAGAGAGGGGGAGAAAGAGAGAAGGGGAGGGAGAGGGAGGGAGGGAGAGAGGGGGAGAAAGAGAGAAGGGGAGGGAGAGGGAGGGAGGGAGGAAGAGAGGGGGAGAAAGAGAGAAGGGGAGGGAGAGGGAGGGAGGGAGAGAGAGAGAGGGGGAGAAAGAGAGAAGGGGAGGGAGAGGGAGGGAGGGAGAGAGGGGGAGAAAGAGAGAAGGGGAGGGAGAGGGAGGGAGGGAGAGAGGGGGAGAAAGAGAGAAGGGGAGGGAGAGGGAGGGTGGGAGGGAGAGAGGGGGAGAAAGAGAGAAGGGGAGGGAGAGGGAGGGAGGGAGGGAGGGACAGAGGGGGAGAAAGAGAGAAGGGGAGGGAGAGGGAGGGAGGGAGGGGGAGAGGGGGAGAAAGAGAGAAGGGGAGGGAGATGGAGGGAGGGAGGGAGAGAGGGGGAGAAAGAGAGAAGGGGAGGGAGATGGAGGGAGGGAGGGAGAGAGGGGGAGAAAGAGAGAAGGGGAGGGAGAGGGAGGGAGGGAGGGAGAGATGGGGAGAAAGAGAGAAGGGGAGGGAGAGGGAGGGAGGGAGGGGGAGAGGGGGAGAAAGAGAGAAGGGGAGGGAGAGGGAGGGAGAGAGGGGAGAAAGAGAGAAGGGGAGGGAGAGGGAGGGAGAGAGGGGGAGAAAGAGAGAAGGGGAGGGAGAGGGAGGGAGGGAGGGAGAGAGGGGGAGAGAGAGAGAAGGGGAGGGAGAGGGAGGGAGGGAAAGAGGTTGTTCAGGTGTTTGTCGAGACCCTCGACCGCTGCTTCGAGAACGTCTGCGAGCTCGACCTCATATTCCACTTTGACAAGGTGCGACCTTCTCTCTCTCCCCCTCTCTTTATCTCTCTCTCTCTCTCTCTCTCTCTCTCTCTCTGACTCTCTCTTCCAGGTTCACTTTGTTCTGAATGAGCTTGTGATGGGTGGGATGGTTCTGGAGACGAACATGCAGGAGGTGCTCCTTCGACTCGCCGAGCAGGACAAGATTGTGGATAAGGAGGTGGGAGAGATAGAGAGGGAGGGGGGAGAGAGAGATAGAAAGAGAGGGAGAGAGAGAGGGAGAGAGAGGGAGAGGGAGAGGGAGAGAGAGGGAGAGAGAGTCTCCCTTACAGTCTGGTCTGTCGGCCGCACCCGCCCGTGCAGTGTCTGCAGTGAAGAGTATGAATATTGGCCAGCAGATCAAGGACCTCAAACTCCCCGACATCGGAGCCGCCCTCAAGAACGCTCTTATCGATTGATTTATCGATTGATAGGAGTTTGCGCCGCAAACAATGAACAACGCAATACTACTAGCCTTCAGTATTATCTTTTTTATCGCTTACTAAGCGGGGTGAGAGAGATGGTGCATAATTTCACAATTTATGAATCACATACGCATACGGCATTATCGACATTCCTTACATTTCATAATTTGTGCAAATTCATTGTGATAGACTGATGATAAATGTGTTTTATTGAAGTTTGTGGGTCCGTTTGCGTCCTTTTTACTCGTTGTCTGGCGATTTCGATATCTAACCTGTGTGATCGGACTAATCTATTCATTGAATCGTGGATTTATTGTGAATCATTGATTCCTCCTATGTTGCTTGTCATATATATCACGGTCTCTGTAAAAATCGAACTCTCCACAGACTAGACCAAAACTAGAAAAATCATAGTCACGGATTTCGATGAAATCAATTTTTCTGAGGTTTTCGAACATTCTGAACACATCCTGCGCAGTGGCTAAGTCCAAAAATTTTTTGGTACCAGATATGGTATACGGTACCTCAAATTTGCATAATGGCCCAAACTCAACTAAACTTTGATCTGAAGGTGTCATTTCACTCGTTACATAATTAAAAACAAGTTTATAATTGAACATTTCTGCATAATTTCAATGATTAAAAAATTATAGTCACAAAACCGAAAAATTTTCTGTTTTTCCAGATATTTTCTTTTTTGAAAGTTTAACCGATGTCCGCCCAGTCTGAATGAAAGCAACGTTATATTAAGCAGATTATGACGGTCATTTTCAGCTATTAAAATCAAAAATCGAAATACACCTTTTTTGGGAACAGCCGCTCAAAGTTGGTACACTCCGACATTCCTTGTCAACAAAATTCCAACTGCAAAGCATTTATCAACAAAAATTGCGGAGATTCTTCAAATCAAACTATTCAAATGTTTATACGTTATCTCTAACACGATAATTACTTAAAAAACATAAAATCGTTAACCAATCGAAATAAAATCGTTAACCAATCGGTGTACCTGCAATCATCGCAAAACGTTTAAAAACATTCATTCCCATTTGGGTATTTGCCTTGCGGACAATACTCATACAAACCAACATTGATGTTGGTTATCGACAGCTATTTGATTTCCATCGATAATCGAATGCGCTGCAAATAAGGACAAGCTTGTCCAATAATGTGAGATTCAACTGACCACTCCACTTAATGTCAACAGTGATTCTAAAATCCGTGTAGCCTACTCCGTGCAGGCTCACTGTTTCTCTCGGAGGATATTTATCTACGACAGTCTTCAGCTGAAAATCTATTATCAACTCCTGACTTGGTCGCAGTGACCATGATTTGGCTGTTGTTTCGAGGTCCACATATTCCATAGTCCTGAGGGGGAGTGAAGTAGAAAAGCTTTGGTTTTTTTCGTACTAACGTACTCCGGTATCCTTAATTCTTTGCGCGGCAGTCGCTTCAGCCAAGGCCGAAGCAGGCTGATCGCCAATGGCAAACTTGATTACTTGATACGAGGAAGTGAGCGATTTATAGCTACTTTTTTGAAAAAATATTTTTGTTATACATATGTAGGTGATGATTCCAATCTTGTGGATTTCATCTCGGTAAGCCATCATCTTGGACTCCATAAGATTAAAATGTTCTATTTTCATAAGATTAAAATGTTCTATTTGAGAGAGAGAGAGAGAGAGAGAGTAGGAGATCGAAGTCGTTCACATCCCGACTATTTCTGATTCTACATCTACGGACAGATCAAAGTGAAAGAGGTCGGGTTGTGCTCAGGATACCGCAAGCAAAACAACGCAAGCTGGTCCTTAGTTGCCGCGCATTTCGATTATCGATAGATATCAAATATCTATCGAATATCAACATCAATGTTCATTCAATGTTGGTTTGCATGAGTATTGTCCGCAAGGCAAATACCCAAATGGGAGTGAATGCAAGAGCCCGATTGGTGTACCTGCAAACATCGCAAAACGTTAACGATTTTATGTTCTTATGAGTGATTTACTTTACTACGAGTAAATATCGTGTTAGAGATAACGTATAAACATTTGAATAGTTTGATTTGAAGAATCTCCGCAATTTTTTGTTGATAAATGCTTTGCAGTTGGAATTTTGTTGACTAGGAATGTCGGAGTGTACCAACTGTGAACGGCTGTTCCCAAAAAAGGTGTCTTTCGATTTTTGATTTTAATAGCTGAAAATGACCGTAATAATCTGACTTATTTAACGTTGCTTTCATTTGGACTGGGCGGACATCGGTTAAACTTTCAAAAAAGAAAATATCTGGAAAAACAGAAAATTTTTCGGTTTTGTGACTATAATTTTTTAATCCTTGAAATTATGCAGAAATGTACAATTATAAACTTGTTACTAATCATGTAACGAGTGAAATGACACCTTCAGATCAAAGTTTGGTTGAGTTTGGGCCATTATGCAAATTTGGGGTACCGTATACCATATCTGGTACCAAAATTTTTTTTGGACTTAGCCATTGCGCAGGATGTGTTCAGAATCTTCGAAAACCTCAGGAAAATTAATTTCATCAAAATCCGTGACTATGATTTTTCTAGTTTATCGAGAGTTCGCTTTTTACAGAGACCGTGTGATATATTTGTGCAGCTGTCTGTCATTTTGTATGTTGTTATGTCCTGCCCCTGCGCGCTCTCTATCTCACCCACTCTCTCGCCCCCTCTCTCACACCTCTCAACTTTCACCTCAGCTTTACACACTGCGCTTTTTGATTTCGTGTGGCGTTGGCAGGAGAAGAGTGAGAGAGAGGTAGAGAAAGTAAACACGAACTTTTCTCCTCCGTGTCAGTCAGTGTGTGAGGAAACTCACCCTCTTTATTGTCTAATGCAGGACTATCCATTTTACGGAGAGGAGTGAGTTGTTATGAGTTGCGTAACATGGATACGTATTGATTGATATTGATTTGTATTTATATCGTTTGATTGCAGGAAAGACTACGGCGTGATGCCGGGTATCCTTCGACACAGGGGCAGACGGGGTTCTGACTCGTCTCATGAAGGAGGGGGCAGGTTCGGACAGCTACGGTTCGACGCCTATGATGGTGAGTCTCTCTCTCTCTCTCTCTCTCTCTCTCTCCCTCTCCCCCTCTCTCCCTCTCTCTCATTCTCAATTACTTTGAATTAATCTTATTAGTTTTGTTCTTGAAACTAATTTATATGATTTGTTGTATGTTGTTGTTGGCAGTAGTATTGTGATAGTGCGGGAGCTGTTTCATTGCGAATCGTGTTCCTTGGCCATTCCGTTCCTCTTTCTGAGTGGCGATGAGAGGCGATGGCAGATTCAATAGGTTGCACAGCTTTCGAGGTAATAGACGTGTCATCCCGAATCTTCCCCCTTGTTTCCCCTCCCACGTAGGTGTTGTTTCTAGAGTGTTCTTTTGAGGGCGCAGCAATCATCTCGGATTTGGATTTACTTATTTCAGGGCAGTCTATTTTCGGTCGATCACTGTTTAGTTTCGAAACTCTCTATTGCGATATGATGGTTGTGAATTGATCGTTATGTTATAATAAACTACTATTAATTTCCGGCCGATAGTAATGCTCCCTCAATTTCCTAATCAATTATTAGTCGAATAGATGGTCTGTGGAGATTTATTGTGTATAGAGTATAGTTGAAAACTCTTTTTTGAAAGATGAATGAAACATGCTATTTGTGTATGCCTGTTTGCGAGTTTCTGCTACATGTGGTTCGCTTCAATCATTCCCATTTCATGCATTACCCTCTGAAAACACGCGGGCATTTCAAGTGAAATGATGCGTTGCGCTATCCTCAGAATCAGAACACCTGTGCTCACAACTTCAAAATTTCAGTTTTGTGAATATCACTATCTTCTCTCGCTTTTTTCTCTCTTTCTCCCTCTCTCCATCCCTCTCTCTCCTTCTCTCCCTCCCTCCCTCCCTCCCTCCCCCTCTCTCTTCCTCTCCCCTCCCTCTGACCCTCCCTCCCTCTGCAGACCACGACTCGCTCCGCCACTCTGCCCGCCGCATGTACCGCGTCCTTGCCCAGCGCTCTCCCCGCCTCGCCACTGAGAACAACGTGCACTGGCTCATGCACGAGCTAGAACACGACGACGCCGTCGTCAGCCAGCAAGGTGGGCGTGGCTGAAAGGGGCGGGGCTTACGAGCGGTGATGCAGAACTGATCGAGCGCCTCGCCAGCCAGACCGAGTTGGAGGAGACGATCGCTGATAGTGGGCAGCACTCGAATGTGGTGGGCGTGGCTTGAGGGGGCGGGGTGACATGTGTTGCAGGATGAGGACGACTTTGTGGAGCGGGTGTGCACTGCGATCGAGGATGGAGATGAGGAGCAGACGCAGAAGATTCGGAGGAAGATGAGCCATGGGGTGAGAGAGAGGGGGCGGGGGGAAGAGGGAGAGATGGCTGGTCTAGGCTCGCCTGGACTCGTTCATCGAGTACCTTCTTCGCAAGATCAACCAGCAGTGGGTGTCCCTCGTCTACGCTCTCTTCCCCTTCCACCAAGTACAGACACTCGTACTCATATGCCTCGTGCAGTTCATCAGGTCAGACCGACTCTCTCTCCCCCCTCTCCGTCTCTCTCTCTCGCTCTCTCTCTCTCTCTCTCTCTCTCTCTCTCTCTCTCACCTTCCCTCTTTCAGTGTGGAACACCTCGTCCGAGTCCTACCCGTTCTCCTCGCTTACGCCACGTTCTTCATGATGGTTAGTGTGTTTTGTAGTTTGATCTGTAGTTTGGTCCTCGTAGGTCTACTCGACGCTGAAAATGTTCCACAATCGCAGCATTGTGCAGCAGAAGAAGGCGTGGCGCAGGTGTGTCTTGTGCTTTGACTCTCATCGATTTATTGATTGATTTCAGGTTGGTTGACATGTTCAACGAGCCCGGCCGAGAGGAAACTCCCACCAGCCCATCGGAAGAGGGGGAGGAGGAGAAGGAGGAGGAGGAGGAGAAGGAGCAGAGGGACGAGGGAGTTGTGGAGGACGAAGTAGACAGGGAGGAGGCGAGAAGCGATATCTCTGCGACGGTGAGTGGAGAGAGAGAGAGAGAGACGTTGCTTCTCGTCCAGAAGTCTCTCTTCGTGACGGACAGCTGGGAGCCGTACATGAACTTCGCCCTCTCTCTTGCCGTCTTCATGCTGTGTGTGGGGGCCGCGGGGTCGGCGCTGCCATACTGCGCCCTCCTCGCCGGAGTATCCCTCCTCTTCTCCGCGGTACGCCCCCTCCCCCTCCCTCCCCCTCCCTCCCTCCCTCTCTCTCTCTCTCTCTCACCCCCCCCCCCCTCTTCAGGCCACCTTCGTCTCTCTGGCCGATTCGACAGATCACTATGCTGTCTTCGCTCTCCTCGCCAATGTCGTATCATGGTGAGTGTTTCTGATGCTTGCATCGTCTACGTCTACTTCTAGCCTTCCCGTGATGATGTATCGTCTGCGATTCGCTGCCGGCTCGTGGCTCATCTGGAGGCCCTTCGTCGAATTCCGATTGAGTGAGGAGAGAGAGAGAGAGAAGGAGGGAGGGAGAGAGAGAGAGAGAGGCAGAGAGAATGATTCGTTCAGGCTACATCACCCTCTCCCTGGGTATTCCCTCTATCGCGCTTCTCTCTATCCCGGCTATCTATACTATGATGGCTCTGAGGAGGTTAGTATATTTCATTCTACTTTGTAATGTTTTGGTGACATTGCGTTTGTCTCTTCACTTATATGTATACAGCTAAAAACACAGGACCTTCTCTCAAGGACCTAGTCTTGATTTTTTTTTAAATATATAAACAACGATTTTAGGAAAAGCGTTGCCGAAGCTGCGTCGGTGATTGTTCCGCATGTGGTGAGTCGAGTACAAGTTATTCTTCTACCGTACTCCCAAGAAATCGAATTATTTTGTTGAGGTATGCATTGCGTGGTTCGACGTGGCGATGACGCTGTGTATCATGGGATGGGCGCGATTCGGAGTGGGTCTCTCTCCCTCCTTCTCTCTGTCTCTGTCTCTCTCTCTTTCTCCCTCTCTCTTCCTCTCCCTCTCCCTCTCAGCCTCCCTCCCCCTAGATGTTGGACGTTGTGCTGACTGGCTGTGCGCTGTCTCTCTTCTTCGCCCCCACCACAGCTGCGGGTGCCATCCTCGCTGCCGCTGCCCTCTTCAACATCAAGCAGGCAGTCGACTGGGTGAGTGTGTCTCATTGTAGTGCTCAAATCAAATCAAGTGCTCAAATCAAGTCAAATCAAATATTTATCCAGAATCGCATATTCGTGTGCATATTGAATGCATGAGAGGTGGTGCGGTATGCGGAAAATGTAGTTCTGTTTTCAGATAGTGTTCCTATTTTTGACTGTTTTGCATGCGCTTTTGTGATGTCGGGTGATAAGAAGGCGCGATGGTTTTTCCCCCGCCCGCAGGTTGCCATGACTGCATAGCGTGTTTGAGGAGGGTGGAAGGAGACTTGTATTGTGATAGCACTGATAATGTGAGCATGGGTGCTGCTTGGAAGATTCTGGCGGCCACCGTCGATGGACTCAGCAGAGATACGGTAGGGTGATGTGGGAAATTATCCAAGCCGTAATTTAGAATAGATTAGCAGGGTCATAGTGTTATTCTGATAGATCTTTTGTTTTCATTGACTTGTTATGTCTAGGTCTCGCTGGCCAAGGCTCTCATCACCCTATTCGTCCTCGTATCACCCTTCCTCATTGGGAAGATATACGCCAAGCTCGCCAAGATGTACAAGATCAAGGGTGAGAGAGGGAGAGGGAGAGAGAGAGTGAGAGAGAGGGTGTGTGTGTGTGTGTGAGAGAGAGAGAGAGAGAGAGAGAGAGATGACCCCTGTTCAGTGTTTCCATCCGACACCCATTCTCGCAAGTGGGTTGTGTTCGGAGTCTATCTCGGGGCTCTCCTCATGACCATATCATTCATGTACCAGGGACAGGTGTCCTTCGACCCCGCGGGAGACGTTACCAATATGACCTGGTGGGTGGACGTTGTGGGTGGTCCGTGGTTACATGTACTCAGTCTTTGTGGGTGGTCCCATAGCTGTGATTGGAGTAGCATGTGTTTACAGGGCACAGTATGACAAGCACTGTTCGCCTTCCGCCAGCAATTCCATTCAGAACCAGATAGAGTGCAGTCAGTTGAAGGGTGGGTGTGAGAGAGAGAGAGAGAGAGAGAGAGATGTTTAGGCACGGCTATCAGCTGGAAGGGCACAGTGCAGTCGGTGCGGGTGGTGAACATTGACAACTCGTTCGAGACCCTGCTTGGCTACTTGCCCGACAGCCTCAGCCAGACACTCAGGTGGGCGGGCTGATGGGGGCGGGGCGAGAGCGTGGTTTGATAATCGTGTTCAGGTGCTTCTACGACAGCAACCGCACCACGGAGGGATACAAGACGGGAATGAGGTGAGGACGGGTGGGAGAGTATGAGTTGGTCTGGCCAGCTGTGCTTATCGAAGGCATCTTGTTCTGATTGTGATTGTTTCGAATGAAATGAATGAATGGCTGATTGAAAGACGTAATGGTTGCAGGCCGAACGAATGTTCTTTGTCCGAACACAATGTCTACACATTCGAGCTGGAAGTGGCGGGACCGTATGGAGAGAGGCTGGTGAGAGGAGAGGGGGGGATAGAGAGGCAGACAAAGAGAGAGAGAGAGAGAGAGAGAGGGGGGGGAAGAGAGTCTTCTAGGCCAGCAGCAGCAAGAGCAGCATCCTTCTGTCGGCGTCGCACGTCTTCTTCGACATTCTCAAGTACCTCGATGAGGGTGGGTGCGATAGAAGATCCTGCAACTCCTTTACATCATGTGTGATCGAAGGATCGATTCCACCCACAAGTACCCGTTCATGTTGTATTGTTAATGTGTTTTCTCCCTGTGTCAGTGATAAGGCAGCATAGTTGATCCAACTTGTGATGATTTGCAGGAGACGTGGTTCGATTCGTGGGATTCTTCGACCAGTACCCCGTGTTCCGCTATCCCCCGAGGCTGAAGCTGCTCCAACTGGAGTGCGACATGTGCAAGAATGTGAGCAGAGAGGGAGGAGAGGGAGAGAGAAAGAGTTGTTTGTGTTCAGTGGCAGCGCAAGGAAATGCGCAAGTTGGCAAAGAAGGTGACGGCTCGCCAGCTCTCGTCCAGCGGACTCTGGCACAGGATATTCGACGCCTTCAAGTTCTTCTTCAACTTTGTCTTCTCCCCAGTCGCGAGGATCAAGTAGACTATATCTTTCCTTCTTTCCTTTTGTTCTTATGCTTTGAGTTGTAAGTTGTATCTTACAACTTACAAGCTACGCTTTTTTCCGGTTTGCATGCTTTATTCTGCAGCTTGTACAGTGAATTGATATGACGGGTTGTGCCGTTGCGATGAAATAATAAACACATAATAAAAAAGCATTGATATTTTCATGTTAGACTACAAAGATCACGAGCATCTGCTTTCTATCCCTTCTGCGGGAATATGCCTTTGGACACGGCTGCCCGAACTCCCCATATTGCTGAACAACTTTTCTCAGGGGCGGGGCGCCGCGTCGCGCTTCTGTCGCGCGCGCTGCGGCCTGCAGGCGGGTATGTAAATGAAGGGACGCGTCAGTCTTATGCGCCGCCCGAATCGCCTGATTGGCCGAATCGCCTGATTCACGTGTCCGCCTGCGCGCCAATCGCGTGCGTGGCGGCCGCGTTGCGCTGCCCGCCCCTGAGATTTTTCTCTATTGGGTGTTCCGCGGATAATCCGCCGTGTTTGGAATATACGTGACACTATAGTGGGCCCGCAAATGAGTTCCACTCTTTCCCGTAGAGACATTAAAGTGGTTAGACAAAGATCAGAACTCATTAGATGGTGTTTCGAGTTTGATTTAAAAAAAAAGTTTTGCGTGGGTACCCAAGATGGATGCCGTGGACCCGCTTGCTAAGCGAGAGCTTTACCATTACGCCACGTGGTCTTGTGAGAAGATCAGCGAATAGAGAGAGAGAGAGAGAGAGAGAGAGAGAGAGAGAGAGAAAGAGAGAGAAAGAGATATTTATGAACGCCGACGAAAATATGCAATGCATTTTCATTATGAATACTGTATGATAACTTTCCACGATAATCGTTTCGCCGAAAAATTCTGAGCTATGTTAGTGCGAGCCTATGCTTTGAATAAAGAAGGTAGATCATCGGCGAATAACAACAGAAGAATTGGCGGAACCTTATCCATGCTTCTTCCTATACCTCTTTCATCTCTTCCTCTTCCTCTTCCTCTTCCTCTCCCTTCTCTTTTTTCTACCCCCCTCTCACTAGAGGGGCGGGGCATGCTAATGTGAGTTGGTTTGATTGGAGTCAATGTGAAGAAATGACGGCGACCAGAGGGCATTCGTTGTTTTGTCGCACGTGCCGAGCGGTCGTTCCGAGGACCTACCAAGTCATCACGGTACATCTCACACCTACCTCTTCTCTTCTTGTTCAGTCACAGCTCTTCCATCATCTTTCCCCATCACTACCTCTTCTCCCTACCAATCCAATGCATGCCTCTCTCACGATTCCTGGCTGTTTATCAAACCGTTGTGTGCACCACCCTCAGCGTCATACATCCAATCAAGTTCAACTCGTTCAAGGACCCGCCCGCTCGGAAGAACTTCTGCACCACTGTACTCAAGGGATTCTATGATAATTTGTTAGCAAAACATATCGCACGCGGGTAAATACAAAGTGGAGCGGCGTAGCGAGCGGTTCCCTCCGCCGCTCCACTCCCACCATCCAGGCGGGGTGATCCCATTCCTCTATCTACGATAACACGTGTTTTATGCGGTATCCTCTTTCCTTTGGTTTAAAACGTTGATTATTGATGTGTGACGCAGATTATTACTGTAATAAATTCATTCATTCAAAGTGCCTTTGAAGATTACTACATTACCTATTTCCAAGCATAGTATCAGTGATAAATATAATAATAATCAATAAAAGGTAAAGGTAAAGGTAAAGGTATCACCCCGATTCAAGAGATTCAATCTGCGGAGGGGGTCGAAGGAGGACCATGGCACTACACCATTTCCCAACAATTTTCCGACGACGGTATCTGGCCTATTTTCGCAATAATGCGCCCGTGGGTGGCCTACTTTGTGGGTTACCTTCAAAGCAGACTGCTACCAATTTATCACCTTGGTATACGGTCAAGCGCCCGGGAAAGGGCGATAATAATCAGTCAATAATAATAAGTAATAATAACAAATAATAAGTAAGTATCAGCGATAAAAGTATCAGTGGAACTCACTGTTCACTCGGTACGTAAACGAAATCACTGACAGCTCATCCGTCGACGGTTCTTATATACGTGACACTGTGTAGAGCACGATCATCCGCTTTCTGTCACTTATGCGTCGGTGTGACAGAACCCAGGTGCACTTGTGAACGTTGTGATTGTATGGTGGTGTGAACTCCATGTTGCACTCGGAGGGAGTACTATAAAGGAACCAGGTGCACGGCGATTGTCCATCATTCGCGCGCGGCGGCAGGCACATAGCCAATTATTAACTTGACTCTATGTGGTTGCAGAATTTATTTATATGAGCGATACATATATTAGTTGATTAGTGCATCATATTCTTGTCAGCTCAGCAGCGGCCGCAGGTGAGAGGGCATTGCTGGAATGGAAGGGTGAAAGGAAAGTATCTCAATGGAGCCAACCTGTGTCATGAGAGCGAAGTAGGCGTTGTTGTTGCACAGGTACGCGAGTCGGGGACAGTCGCTGACTCCCGTCCTCGGATGCACCTTGTCTACACAGCCAGTCGAAGGGGGCGGGGCACAACGACCACACGTGTTCGGGCACTGCTGAAATCGAAAAGGTTGACACTAGATGAGGACAGAGACTATCGTGCCCTACACAGTGTCAGTTATAATCTAAGAGCACCTAGGTTCTGCCACGTAGACGCCTAAGGCATAAGGCGTAAGTGACACACTGATGATCGTGCTCTGCACAGATACTGAGACCGTTCTAGTCGTGAGTTCTACAAGATATCAGATGCGTATGCTTGCCGCTGTCATGAAGTCGAAGTAGCTGGGCTTGTTGCAGTAGGCGGCGGCCCGCGTGCAGTCGGCCACATTCGAGTCCACACACGCTGAACGACACACCATTCACAGCACAATCCCCCTCTACTCACTCGTCGTCGATCCCGTTGTCGCGCCACCCGCCGCGCCCGTCTGAATGAGTGCGTGAGTTCGAGAAACAGTGGTGCGTTTACCGTGACGGCACCGGGAGCGGTGGTTCCGCCTGGTGCGGTGGTGGTGGTTGGGGCGACTGTGGTGGTGGTGTCAGTGGCGGCTGCGGCCGAGAGAAGGACTGCGAGAAGGAAGAGTTGCATGGCGAGTGGAGGAGTGAGGAAGACACGCGCAATCCCTTTTTATACCATCATCCATTATCCATGGACCCGGATCAGTCAAACAGTTCAGTGGTCTCAGGATCATTCTATGCAAAAGTGCAAATTACTATCCTAAAGCCGACTTGTTTGCGCATGATCGCTAATGGTCTTCACATACTATGGTAGTGCAGGAAACCCCTTTTACAGTAATCTTGTCCAATTCACTGTTCGATATCATTTTGCTATCGAGTTCATTTGCAACCCTTTCATGAAGGAACAGTAAACTGAATTAATGAATTTATTAGAGTACCGTATCGGCTACTGTGCGATTAGGCAGTTAGTCTGGTCCGAGATCCAGGTGTGCTCAGCTGTCGGGTGCATGAATGAGAGTGGATGAGAGGAGAGGACGAGAGTGGGCAAGAGAGTGCAGATCCCTTCGCCACGTCATCACTCGCAACGACGTGTCATCGACCGGAACACGCCAAAGAAGATCACACAAGACCTTTTTTGCGGATCAATGAAAATACTCTACACTCCCGGGAGTCTAGTCAAGATTTCAATTTTTGAACTAATTGACCTTTTGAAGTAATATTCTGAACCAATATCAATATTTCGAACTAATTGTACATGTTCTACACAGATCAGTCATCGACTCAACCATATTCGCAATCGCATTCTGAGAAATCATGCATGATTCCCTTTTACAACCCAGGTGCGTTCCTCTCTCCCTCTCCAATGCCGGTAGCATGGAGATAGATCGTAAACGGACCAACAGACTGCGAGGGGTGGAGTCGAGAGATCTGTACATAAGGGAACCACCCGGAGAGGATGCGTCACTCTCTCAGAGTCGGTATCGAATATGTCGGTTCCTCCCTCCCGCTTGAACAGGTCTTCTCTGAATGGATGATGTCTCTCCGTCGTCAAGTGAGTGCTTCACTATCCCTTATCAATTTTCCTTATCTTCTACAGGCGGCCTGCGTCTTCTGCATTCTGATGACCGCAATCGTAGCCCCGTGTCGACTGTAGCCTTCAAGCACTCCGTCACGCTCCGTCCCCTCTTGCCCCGCCCCCTCTCGCCCCGCCCCCTCTCGCCGCTCCATCTCACCGCGCCCATCCGATTCCCATCCTCGCCTGGACACTCTTTCCCCCAATCTCGCATGAACACCCAGTGATACTGTACATACACCATATCTCGTTATATATATATATATATATATATATATATATATATATATATATATATATATATATATATATATATATATATATATATATATATTTTTTTTATTGTCGTGTTACATAAACAAAGACATTGCAAAAACGGGAAAGAAAATAGAATACGACATTGGTATGTGTGAAAGGGAGGAGACATAACATGAACGATAGATAACATGATATAATACAAAAGGAAAGGAAAAACATGGATGTGCTCAAAAACGACGGATTTTAGACAGTGTCATTAATTCTAGGGAAGATAGGTGTTGTTTAAAAGAGGTGTGGTCACGGATATGTACAACGTCAGAAGGTAAGGCATTCCAGGTACTAAAAGCTCTACTAATAAATGTGCTTATTTGGCCATTGTTATCGAATGAAGGCACAATTCTAAATTCGTTTGAGTTTCTGGATCTTGTTGGAATAATAGTGAAAAGCCCTTGATAATCCAAAATTGTTTTAGAGTGAATGAACTTATGTATATAGGTGATGTCATTCAAAAAACGGCGATATTCGAGTGTTTCAAGATTGAGTAGCTCTAGGCGTTGAGGATAGGAAAGGGTGCGACCGATACGCTGACACACGCGACGAGTGAAATAACGCTGTACATTTTCAATGAGGTTAATAGAAAATACATCCTGCGGATTCCATAGTTCAGTGCAGTATTCCAATTTGCACCTAAAATAAGTTTTGTAGGCAGTTACCAAGATGTTAAGATCCCTGGTTTTATAGGTTCTGAAAAAATCATTTATGGCGAAAAGAGTTTGTTGAATAATGTGGGTCTCTGAATAAGAGTGATCCGCTCATGAGAACACCCAAATCTTTAGCGATTTCAACAGGGACTAAGGCACACCCTTGTACAAAGTAAGTGTGCTTAGGGTTTTTCTTACCTATGTGTAGAATTTGAGTTTTCTCCGTGGAAATTTGTAGCCCCCAAGAGGATGCCCAATCAATTACGATATTTATAGCTAGTTGGAATATTGACGCAGCAGTTGTATCACAAGGGTCAAACGGGTAGTACACTTTCAAGTCATCTGCATAGAGCGCGCATTTAACATTATCAGGTAAATTATCATAGATGTTGTCAATGAATACGTTAAAAAGTAGTGGGCCTAAACAGGAACCCTGAGGAACTCCACAGTTAACAGTACTTGGTTTTGATTGCTTGCCACCAACCATAACGGACTGTTTTCTGTCCTTGAGAAACTCTTTAATCCAACCAAGAGTATTTCCGCGGATGCCCATGGAATCTAATTTTTTAAACAGAAGTGAATGGTTTATGGTGTCGAAAGCTTTCTTGAAATCAAAGTATATGCAGTCAACGACTAAACCTGCCGAAACATATTTACACCAATGGCTATGGCATTCAATGAGTTGGGCATTTGTAGATCTATTTTTGCGAAAACCAAATTGTTTAGGGGAAAGAACGTTATTTTTCTCAAAGAAATCTGTTATTTGTTTCACGCACAGGCGTTCAAAAACTTTGGAAATGCTGCAAGTTAGAGATATAGGCCTGTAATTCGAGACGAGTTCACGAGGACCCTTTTTGTATAGAGGCTTAATCCATGCTTCTTTCCAGATCTGCGGAATAGAACAAACTGACATAGACATGGAAAATAAAATGGTCAGCGGAACCGTTATGGATTTCGAAGTGTTTTTAAGAAAAACATTATTAATTCCATCTGGAGAAGTGTTGAATTTAGATTTTAGTTTACTGATAAAATGATGAACAGTTAAAAGAGAAATATCAATAACATCCAGAGATTCTTTCAAATATTGCAGTTGAGACCCAGGAGGGGAACCCAAATTAGCATAAACTGAATCAAAATATGCCGCAAAAAGTTCACATTTAAATTCTGATTCGTGTACAAAAACTCCATTGTTGTAGAGAGAGCTTATACCATCTGCTGGATTCATTTTTTGGCGAACGTCCCGGTAGAATGCTGACCGGTTTCCATTAACAATTAATTTTTTCTCACGTTTACAATTCCATTTATAAATAGCTTTGCGTAATTTACGCTGAGCTCGATCTGAATCCATAGATTGCGGTCTAATCGATGATAACTTCATAGCATGTCGCTTCAGCTTATTTAAATGAGATGGAAGAGAGCGGGTGCGATTGGGTTTTGAAGCGACAAGCGGAATGTGATCATCGATTATGTTGTGAATAATACGGTAGAATTCAGAACACGCATCCTCAGTGTTTTTGCCAATAAATACGCGACTCCAATTGATTTCAGAAATGATTTCATTAATTTTCATCCAGTTAGCTTTTTTATAGTTTTGGTGCAAGGTGAGAGAGACGTTGGAGTTAGGTGGATGTTCATGAATTTTTAAGATTATTTCAATAGGTAAATGATCACAAGTGGAGAATTTTGGGAGTGGATTAGAGGAACCAATGAGACTAATGTTGTCCGTAAATACGAGATCAAGAGTATGCGCACGTCTACCTACCCGTCTGACCATTGTGGCACGCTGAACAGTTTGACAAAGGGAGTGTAAAAGGGAGAAGTCGAGCAGTGATTTGTCAAAGTAATCGAAAGCTTGGAAGGTCTTCCAATTGATAGTGGGGGCATTAAAATCACCAAGAATCAGGTGAAACCGATTATCATGATCAATAAGTGAATCCAATTCCGATATTAATTGCGAACCAGTAGATTTAATTATTTGAGATGACCCGGGGGTACGGTAACAGGTTATGAAACGAATTGGTTTGGAGTATACGAACGTGGGGGACGGTAGAATGTCAAATACGAGAACCTCACATAAGTTATTGAGAGATTTGCTGGCAACATGTTGAACAGTGAGAGAAGAATTGTACAGCGCTAAAACACCACCCGCGTGCGACGGCCTATCGGAACGCAAAATGTTGTAGCGACCACCCAATTTGAATGACGACACGGAGTCCTGTGGATCTAACCACGATTCGGTGAATAAACAGATCAAGGGCTTTTCACATTTTAATATTAATTCGATTTCATAAAACTTGTTTCTGACCGATTGCGCATTTAGAAGAATAACCTTAGAACCCGGAATGCCTACTACATGAGAAGAGAGAGTACAATCAACGTGAGGGACAACAACATTATCAAAACTAGAAGAAGACACCTGCCCGTCGTTGAGCAAAACAGGACTCGAGGGCAGGTCCTAGGCAGCGGCACCAGAGCTGCTCGTGTCCATCGCAGTAGGCGACACGTCGGCCGGCTCGCTCGCGTCCACCCGCGACTGCTTCGGAGCCTGCTGCTGCAAAGAGGAGGCGGCAGCAGTGTCATTAGCCCGCTTAGTGCTGGACTTTGAGGAAGAGACAGAGGCAGAGGTGGGGCGGGGGTGGGAGGACTGGGAGCGAGTGGAAGGACGTCCCCTAGGAGCACGGGCGGGCGCAGACGGCGGGATGAAGTCGGTGACGGTGGGAGGGGCGGGTGTCGGCTTCTTGTGGTCGGTGAACGGGCGAGGCGTGCGCAGGGTGTGCAGGCGGCCATCCCTCACCACGACGATTACCTTATATCATTTAAAAGATTTATTCAAACAAACAAACAAATACAAACAAACAAATACTTTATCCGGAATCGCATTTCATGAACATATACAATAGTGTATGCATGGGTCCTCGGGTGTTATAATGAGAAGCGCCGGGAGATGATCTGATTCCAAACTGCAGGTTCCTCGGTAGCCAGTCGTTTCCATTCCTTTCGTGCCCGTGTCTTCGTGAGATCTGGTAGCTCCGCTATGAAGTCATCTTCCCATTCCTTATACGGACACCCAGTGATACTGTACATACACCATATCTCGTTATTTATATATCATTTAAAAGATTATTCAAACATATTTAACATATTATGTTATCACAATGTTTTACATTACTACCGATTTGTGTTTCAATACATCAGTTCTTGACTTTCTTGAGAGAGCAGTTGACGTGGAGGCCTCTATGACTGAGGGAGACGTAATAGGGCAGTCCGTCAGCAGCAGAGCCCTTCACCTTCGCCTTCTCCCCAACCTCGCACTTTACAGTCAGCTTCTTGGCATTCTTTCCGAGCTGTCCATGCATGGAACGCACCATGTTTGAGTGGATCGTTTGAAGAGGAAGCATGTTGAGATTGCGGTTGCACTCTAGGTAGAATCCTCTGTCATAGAACATCGGACAGCGGCTGGCGAGGGTACGGTAGAAGGCCTGGTTGATCTCACCAATACTGGCATCTTCAGTCATCTTCGTGAACTGTTGCAGTGTGACTGCTTGCTTGGACTTGAGCTTGTTCAGCTTGTCAGTGACTGCTGTGATGTTGATTGAAGGGAAGACCGCAGCTGAGACGATGGCAAGAAGCGCCAGAAGGTGGAAGACGTTGCCAATCATCTTGTGATATGAGGTCTGCATCCGTTGCAATGTATTTATACTATTTTTTCTGTGAATCATATTTCATCAAGTGAGAAATCGTGCGCAGCGAGCGAGTCAGCGAAGCATGTTATGATTAGTTCGAGAACCGTCTTCAAAGAAACTCGTGAGCAGAACACAACACACAACATCAAAGTAAACTGTTTTCGTGATCACATCTATGTTCGCACTAAATCTAAACACTAAACGTTGTTGAAGCATGCATAAACGACTCGGCACACTCTTAAAAATACTTTTTAAAAACAGTGAAGTACATTTCATTATTATGTGATTATGTTACTGAAAAAGCACTCTATCATTTTCGAAACAATGCGGAAGTTGGTTGTGAAAAAGAGTGATAATGTTTGCATTTGCTCTCTCTCTCTCTCTCTCTCGCATCCCCTCTTCTCCTCCTGCCATCTTCTCTCTCCTCTCTAATGTCACTCTAACTGCCGTCGTCGCTCCCTGCTTCACTTTTCCACGTGGACGGCTTTCATTTGGGGGGGAACAATTACTCGCTCCTACACTTCACCCCCTGCATCTCTGCACATCTCCGCACACCCCCGCATCTCTGCGCTCTGCCTGCGACGGCTACGGTAGCGATTCGATCCTCCGTCTGCCTTCGTTCCTCGCTGCTTCCGCACTCAAACAATGGAAAGTGATGGAATGAGGGGGGATGATGAAAGCCGATCCGCACACACGCAATCATAACAGGCGAGGGGGAGACATAGAGGGCCGAATCGACGTGTGAGCACTATGGAATGAGAGGATATGCTAATTTCCTCCCCCTATCTCGCCGCCTCTCACTTTATATGACGAGTGGGCTCCGCACCTGAGTGAGCTGACGTGTCGGCTATTGAAGTGTGAATAATGGCTCTCTCTCTCTCTCTCTCTCTCTCTCTCTCCCTCTTTCTAGGTGTGAATGGGGGCGGAGGCAATTTGGATTGACTGCTGATGAAAACGCGCAGTGTCCCCAGGTGTTTCTCGTGTCGTAGAATGAGTAGTATGTATTTGTTTGTCCGACCTCCGAGGCTTCTCCCCTTCTCTCTCTCTCTCTCGACTCGCGTCCGGATTAATTCGATAGCCATCCCACTCGCTCTCTCTCTCTCTCCCTGCCTCTTGACACCTGAATAAATGCATGAGATAGATTCGCGTTTACACAATTATTCGGCGAGAATCGACTCCCGGAGAGTTGCCTATACCTGAGAGACAGTAGTATACAACATCCTCGCCATACCTGGTTGCCCTTTCCCCGCGTTTCCACAATCCCTCATCCCCCTCTAATGCGGATTACATCTAGGGAGTCGCATATGCCACTCACCGCACATCGATCTCACTACTTCTCCCTCTGCTCCTCCTTCTCCCTCTGCTCCTGCTCCTTCTTCTCCCTCTGCTCCTGCTCCTTCTTCTCCCTCTGCTCCTGCTCCTCCTTCTCCCTCTGCTCCTGCTCCTCCTTCTCCCTCTGCTCCTGCTCCTTCTTCTCCCTCTGCTCCTGCTCCTCCTTCTCCCTCTGCTCCTGCTCCTCCTTCTCCCTCTGCTCCTGCTCCTCCTTCTCCCTCTGCTCCTGCTCCTCCTTCTCCCTCTGCTCTTGCTCCTCCTTCTCCTACTCTTACTACTCCACTACTGTTGCTTCTATTGACGTGTACATCATGGTCGTCATTAGAATGGGGCCCTTTTGTTAGTGGGAAATGAAGCGAGTGTCTCTCTACATCTGTCTACCTCTCTTCTCAGTCTCTCACTATTTTTATCTCTCTCTTTTTCTCTTTTCCACCTGTCGCATGTCACTCTAGCTGTTAGCAAATTAGTATATCACTGTGTTTCTCTTTCGGTCCGTGTGTCTGATATGAATGTCTTCGCACATCGATTCACGTCGACAATCCATGCATTCTCGATTCCTCCTAGCTCTCTAAGATCTCTCTTTCTCTTTCTATCTCACTCTCTCCTCTCCTCTCTCTCTCTCTCTCACTCTCTCTCTCTCTTTCACTTCTCTCTCTCCGTTCTACTACTTCTACTACCCTGGAACGTACACCCCATGTATATGTCGTGTCCATCTTTCATCAGCATGTTTCCTTCTTCCATATTCTCGACTTCATTCATTCTCCTATACATCAGTACCTCTGTTCCTTCAGTGCAACCCGACATAACTTTTTTCAGCACCCGTCCCTCTGCCCATTCCCCTTTCCATATTACGTTATTACTTTTACTTACTTCATAACATGAACTCGGTTGCGGCGGCGGTGTTAATAGTATTACCCTCTCCATCTACCTCTCTCCCCCCCCCCTCTCTCTCTCTCTCTCTCTCTCTCAAACTGACATACGCTGCCACTCACTCCCATTTCCAAATAACAAGTAATAGTAGTAAGGCGACGACTTTCTATTGGCCCGCGCACTCTCGCCCAACCTGCAATTCAATGCTTTTAGAATAGACAACTGCGGCGTTTGGTCTCTCTCTCTCTCTCTCTCTCTCTCTCTTTCTCTCTCTCTCTCTCTCTCGCTCTCTCTCTTCCTCTCTCCCTCCTTCCTCCTCTCCCTTCATGCCACCTCCAATCAACCCATTAGCCCATTTTCACCATGTTTTCTCATCAGCATGTCCATATTTCTTCAGTCATCGAGTGTTTCCTCTCGATAATGTGTTTATTCACGTTTGTTGTTTCACGTTGCATATCCATATCACATGGTATCCTTGACGTAAGCATATACGCGTAAGACTTCGGATATTGACTGTGTCCTATGTAATCTCGTAATATCGTATTATCATCGTGATATGATGTGTGATTTCTAGGTGATGGCCTCGAACGTGCCGTGGTCGTTGAACGATGCGTGGGAGACTGGCAAACAGCAGATCAGCAACGCCGCCCAGCCAATCAGCAAGTGGGTAGACGAGATTATCGATTTTCTAATCAGGTTTGTAATGTCAGGTTGATGTCGAAAGAGCCTTCCCCGGGCAGTCGGTTGGAGGAGGACTCGTATCAGGCAGGGTGAGTGAGGGGGGACTGTTGTTACGATCAAGTAGACTACCTAGCACCTAACTACTTGAGCCTTCTTTCTTCATCTGTGTCTTTGAGTGGTGCTCCGATGCAGTCTGTTCCGACGAGGGACGAGGGAAATCCGGCGGCCGCATGCCACTCCAATCCCATACTCAGGGTACTATCAGAAAACATTATAACATCTTCACTTCCTTGATTCATTGATCGAATGCGTGTCTTTCCAGATTTTGAAAGTCGTAAGCCTCCCCACTAAAAGTCTCGTTTCAGTTCGTGGACCAGCAGTCGTGTTGCCAGGGAAGGAAGCGGTGGCAGCTAGCCATCCTAGCCAACATCGGATTCATGATATCATTCGGAATACGGTGAGATATGAAATATGATAGATAATGTCGAGATTCCATGTGAAAATCATAATATTAAGGATTTACCATAAAAATCAATACTGTTCCGTTTAGATGCAACTTTGGCGCGGCGAAGACACATATGTTCCGAAACTATACGGATCCGGACGGGACGGAACACGTGAGAGCCCCCACCCTCTCTCTCTCTCTCTACCCCCCCTCTCTCTCCCCCTCTCTACCTTCCTTTTCTCTAGATGCACGAGTTCAACTGGACGCGAGCCGAGCTGGGAGTGATTGAGTCCTCCTATTTCTACGGCTATTTCGTCACCCAGATTCCTGCCGGATTCCTCGCTGCCCGCTATCCACCCAATAAGTGAGACTTTGTTGATTTATTGACAATACCTGAAGCGATCGATCGAATATCGATTTATTGATTCATCGATTGATTGCAGGTTGTTCGGCTTTGCTATTGGGATGGGATCGCTGCTGAACATGTTCCTTCCATTCGCATTCAACACAAAGAGCAATGTACTGGTGGCGGTCATTCAAATAACACAGGGACTGGTGCAGGTAAGAGAGAGAGGGAGAGAGGGAGAGAGGGAGAGAGGGAGAGGGAAAGAGAGGGAGAGGGAGGGAGAGGGAGAGAGGGGGAGAGGGGGAGAGAGGTGGAGGGAGAGAGAGGAAGAGAAAGGGAGAGAGAGGGGGAGAGAGAGGGAGAGAGAGGGGAGAGAGAGGGAGAGAGAGGGGGAGAGAGGGTAGAGAGAGAAAGAGAGAGAGAGGGGGAGAGAGGGGGGGAGAGAGGGGGGGGGAGAGAGAGAGGGAGAGAGAGGGGGGAGATAGAGAGGGAAGAGAGAGATAGAGAGAAAGAGAGAGAGAGAGATAGAGAGATAGAGAGAGAGAGAGAGAAAGAGGAGAGATGTCTTCCAGGGAGTCGCTTATCCGTCTATGCACGGAGTGTGGCGTTACTGGGCGCCCCCCATGGAAAGGTGAGCGTTTATTCTGATAGAGGGAAAAGAGAATAAGAGAGAGAGAGAGAGAGAGAGAGAGAGTGTCAGAGAGAGAGAGTGTCAGAGAGAGAGAGAAAGAGAGAGAGAGAGAGAGAGAGAGAGAGAGAGAGAGACTCCCTCTGTAGATCGAAGTTGGCCACGACCGCCTTCACTGGCTCGTATGCGGGAGCCGTGCTCGGTCTACCCGTCTCCGCTTTTCTCGTATCCTATGTCGACTGGTCCGCGCCCTTCTACCTATACGGTACTATTCATTGATTATTGATCGATATCGATCGTCACAGGCTTCTGCGGCGTTGTGTGGGCGGTGTTCTGGTTTGCTCTGACATTCGAGAAACCCGCCTTCCATCCATCGATCACAGCAGAGGAGAAGAACTACATAGAAGCCGCCATCGGGACCATATCCACCACACACCCCACGGTACGCAGAAGGAACAGCTTTCTCTCTCTCTCTCTCTCTCTCTCTATCTCTTTCTCTCTTTCTCTCACAAACGCTAATGATGTCGATTCGTTCAGTTCTCGTCGATTCCTTGGAAGGCCATCTTCACCTCCCGTCCCGTGCATGCTATTGTTGTTGCCAACTTCGCCCGATCCTGGACCTTCTACCTGCTCCTCCAGAACCAGCTCACCTACATGAAGGAGGTGCTCGGCATGAAGATCAACGACGTGAGTCCCCCCTTTCTCTCTCCCCTTCTCTCTCTCTCTCTCTCTCTCTCTCCCTCTCTCTCACCTCTCTCCCTTCCAGTCCGGTCTTCTGGCTGCTCTGCCGCACGCAGTTATGGGAGTGATTGTGTTGTTCGGTGGCCAACTCGCAGACTACCTCCGCTCCAACAACATCATGTCCACCACCAACGTGCGCAAGGTCATGAACTGCGGAGGTGGGTATTCGATAGATTGATGAATTGATTATCGATTGATTAGGCTTCGGCGGAGAGGCTTTCTTCATGCTGTTCGTAGCGTATACCACCGATGAGACGACGGCTGTGTTGTGCCTGGTGCTGGCTGTCGGATGCTCCGGATTCGCCATCTCTGGTACACCACCTTTTTCTGTCTCTCTGTCACTCTCGCTCTCTCTCTCTCCTTCTCTCCTCTCACCGTCTCCCTCTCTAGGCTTCAACGTCAACCACCTGGACATTGCGCCTCGGTACGCGGCTATTCTCATGGGCTTCTCGAATGGCATCGGCACTCTCGCAGGCCTCACATGTCCCTTCGTCACAGAGAAGTTCACTGCCAAGGGGGCGCACGGATGGGAAAAGGTAGAGAGAGAGAGAGAGAGAGAGAGAGAGAGAGGGGGGGGGAGGGAGAGGGAGAGGGAGAGAGAGATGGTTTGTGCAGGTGTTCCTGCTCGCTTCTCTGATCCACTTCACGGGAGTGACCTTCTATGCGGTGTATGCTTCGGGCGAGCTGCAGGACTGGGCGGAGCCAAAGGACGAAGAGGAGCCGTGGGCCAAGCAGAATGGAGGAGGAGGAGGAGGAGGAGGCGGGTACGGCTCGGGGGCGCACACCCAGGCCGCGCTGCCGATGAAGCCGATGGCCCCGCCCGCCGCGGTCCCGCCCCCCGCGGTCCCACCCCCTCCCAGTCAGCCGGGCTACCAGCAAGTGCCTGGCATACAGACAGCCGGAGTGGCTCCGAACTTTAGCTACGATGCTTGGTAGAAGAGTTGTCAACAGTCTTCATGATTTCTATTCTTTCCTTCCTCATATTGATCTCCACTATTGCAATTCCATTTCCCCGAGTGACTCCCATTGGAAACCCCCCGGTTAGGCACTCGCACCTTTCACCTTATGAAATTATTGTGTATTTTGTTTGAACGTATTTATTGCGCATATTCAAATGAGAATTGATATCACAGCCGGAAACCACGAAAAAGTATCACCTTTTTATTCAACGTTTCGGCACTAGGCCTTCATCAGGTATCAATTGATATCAATTCTCATTTGAATATTTCATCAACCACGCACATGGAGTCCGTACAACCATTTATTGCGGATGTTTTCTAATTTATTTATCGACTTCTATACTTCTATTGTGTGTGAATACATTGACAGAGTAGATTTTATTCGAATAAATTTTTTTGTGACATTTCTCCATACATCATACTGAAGTCATTTTGCCGACTGTTTATCAGACATCTTTTGGGGCGCACGATTTGCGAGCTCGTATGTACATAAGTCTCTTTTTAGGAAAGGTTATTTGCAAGTGATATGAAACAGCTGTAAACTCTTTCTGGAGTGTCAATGTCACTGGAGAAACTTTTCAAAATGAATTTATTCAGAACACAGTGTAATTGGTGACGACGCATTCGAGTTTGTAGCGCGTGGTTGTAAGAGCAATGATTTGATGAATTCTCGTTCTAAGCCTCTCCCCCTCTCTCTCTCTCTCTCTCTCTCTCTCTCTGTCTATGCTTTGGCCCTTTTCTCGGCAGCATCCGCCAGCGTGCGAGTGAACGGAAGCAGAGGCACGTGCGCATGCGTCATCTGCAATCAATCAATATCATCTAAAATCAATCGATATTCAACCTTTCCGTCGACGCTGACATCGAGCTGGTGCATCTGGCACGCCGACACGGCCTCGATGTCGCGAATCTGGAGGGAAGAGGAGTGTGAGATAGAGAGAGAGGGAGAGAGAGAGGGAGAGAGAGAGAGAGGGAGAGAGAGATGGAGGGAGGGAGAGATGGAGAGATAGTCGTACCTCAATGGCGCGGTTCCATGCGTGTCCCTTGGCGGCGTGTACGAGGGATGGGTTTCCGACGAGGAGCACATGTCTGTCGACACTCGTCTTCGCCACGTGGGCGATGGCAGAGAGCAGCCGCGAGTGCATCTCCCCCGCAGTCTCCTCCACAGCAAGCTGCCCCATCACCGGACGGTACGACGAGTTCATTGGCACACCAAGCAACGCGTACTGTACGGTAACAATCACGGTGCTACAGTAACCATGTCTACAGTAACCTGCGCGGCGGTGAGCCAGTCGTTCTCGCTCCTCTCCGGCACGCTCTGCCGCCAGCCGGCCAGCGCCGGCTCCAGACAAATCGACGTGTACCTAGCTATACGGTAACAGTACTGTCTACAGTAACCCACGATGTGTTGAGGGCGCGCGCAATCTGCCCGGCCGTCTGCACGCAGCGCATCTCTGGCGACGAGATGATCTAATCGATATTCGATTATCAATCGATAATCGATCGATACCGTGATGGGGACGCTTCCGGCCATGACAATTCCGTTGCCGATCATTTCGGCGACGATCTTTCCGTGCTCGGTGAGCGGCGGATCATGTTCGTAGTGAGACACGGGACGGCTGGAATTAGGTATACGGTCATGACTACTGTAGCTACTGGGTTACTGTAGATTATCGTACCGCGGGATGTTTGTGGGCATGTTTAGGTCGTAGGGACGGTAGAACTCGCCGCCACCCTGCGAGAGAGGAATAGAGAGAGAGTTGAGAGAGAGAGAGAGAGAGAGAGAGAGAGAAAGAGAGAGGAGAGAGAGAGAAAGGGGGGGGGAGAAGACGGATGTACGGTGTAGGAGAGTCGCAGCCACGCGGGGAACACATCCTGTACAGTCTCGGCATGCGAGATGACGAGAAGGGAGCGGATCTGCAAAGAGGGACCATCACATCCTGCCCCTAACGGACCACCACCTCATCGCGGCTCCGCGACACCGCGCGCGGCTTCTCTGAAACACGGGTAAGTGAGAGGGGACATAGAGATAGAGAGTGGGTGAGAGGGGGGAGCGTACGGGAGCGTGAGCGGTTGCGGCGACTCATGAGAGTGCGAATGACCCCCTCTCCCTCTCCCCTTCCACTCGCCAACACTCGTCCCCCATGCGCACATGCATTCATCTCTCCCAGCATATGGAAATGCACCAGCATCCTCCATGTTTTGCCCTCTGCTCGGCTCTCACTCTCTCCATTTGGCGTTTTGTCATTCTCCATGCCCCAACTTTCCGAGAATAGGGCATGTTCAGTTAGTCTAGGTGCGTCGCTGCAACGCTTCGATTTCCATTTTTGTTCCGCCCACGCACGTTTTCGTCAAAATTTGTCATGTCGTTTTGCGAAAAACTCATTAGGAGGGGGGATGGAGCGTTCCCGGTGGACGTATGTATGTGGTAATCCTCGGGAGAGACTGCTCCTCGCTACTCCTCCCCCTCTGCTCCTTCTCCTCCTCCTCCTCCTCCTCCTGCTCCTCACAAGCCCCGCCCCCTTGGTGACTCTATCCCAGCATTCCCTCACTCTCCCTCACATACTCAGCTGCGATGCGAGGAGCCAGTCTCATCCCCTTTGCTGCAGGTACGCGCTTCATTTTTAGCAATAAAATAATTTATCAATCTCAAGTCAAGTGTTAACAGTTCATAGCGGCAGGAGATGTCATGTCCAGGATCGGGCGACAGTTTAATTCAAACATGTTTTATGAAGTGTTCTTTAGCTGGCGGGGTCTGATCTAAATGATGACTTGGACAGGATTTTTAATATCCATCATTATCCATCCCGTGATATTAATCTAGTATTACGAAGATGTAGTGACTTGGACCGGATCTTTTTGATCCATAACAGTTATAATCCATCTCGTGAGAGTCATTTCTTTTTTTCTTCTAGAAACACTTTCGAATTTAGAAATAATAGTGATGAGCGATCATCATATACGATGTTTTGGAGAGATCACAATCATAAACCCCATAATAATAGTGTCTGGGATTATAGTGTCGGGGGATTATAGATAATAATATGTTTGAGATTAGTGTTGATATATAGACCAGACGGTCAGAAAAGATTCCATGTCTTATTGTTAGCATCACATATCAACACAAGTTGCAAACACGCAGGCGAAAACATATCATTTTTGATTAACAAAGCTTGTAAGCAAAACACTACTATATCTAAATACTAGTTCTTGTGAAATCATGTCAAGCACTTCTCCCTCTCTTTCTCTCTCTCTCTCTCTCTCTCTCTTTCTCTCTCTCTCTCTCTCTCTCTCTCTCTTTCTCTCTCTCTTTCTCTCTCTACATTCCTTTCTCTCTTCATCCTCCAATTTCTCTCTTCCTTACTGTTGTTCAAAGAAAGTCAAGCCAGTAATTGAAAGAGTAAATCCGAAAATCCTCTCCAAGACAACAGTGTTGTCATCTATCTCATAAAACCCTCTATGGAGACGTTCTCTACATATCTCTTTGTACTCACTTCATAACTCATCTGGTCCTCTGGACTTTATGGTACGACTTCACTTCTTACTGTTTCCCGTGATATCTCTGATCAAGTGCCCTGCGTGTGTCGCAAGTCTCGATCCGGCCACTTTCTGTCCAATCCCATTTCCTCGCATCCTTACAACTCGCGCGTAGTCAGAGACGATGCAACAATTGCATCTCTCCTCACTCTCACTCTGAAAACTCCTACACAGAAACAAAATCTCGTGATGTCTTCATGTTTTAGTACTTTAGTTTGTGGAAAGCCAAATATCGTTATCGTAACAGAATTTGTCGACGAAATTGAGCGGTTGAGTAACATTTATTAGCTAACGAGTACTCTGAACTCACTGGGGAGACGTCTTAGGGAATCTGTCCTCTCGTACACGCAATATCAAAACTCAGATTGAAACACGCCTCAGAATCACTAGGTAGAAATGGTCACGCATGCCTACGTCTCCCACACATTCGAAACTTCACTCTCGAAAAGATGCATGACTTCTCACGCCAAGAAAACATCATTCACATCGCGAGAAACACTAGCCCATCAGATAACATGATATCAACACAACAGTCTTCCATCTCTCTCTCTCTCTCTCTCTCTCTCTCTCTCTCTCATCCCTTCTGACTTCTCCCTGTAGACCAGTCGTTATATAGATGTTAGCCCATCTCCCTCCATCCATCTCTCTTTCTCTCTTTCTCGCCCCACAAAGTTTTCGTCGAATTCACGAGGAGGCGAGAAAATAAGGCCCTTGAATGCACTCAGCTGAAAGCGCTACTTGGTATGCACGCGGGACCACTGATCGCGAACTTCCAACTACCAACTAATAACTGGAATAAGCTATGCCAAACGCAATAAGTAGTACTTAAGTACTAATAAGCGCTACTTGGTATTCACGCGGTACCACTGACCAGACATGAACTTTCAACCACTAAACTATGCTGAACTAAACTGAGTACTAAGTACTACTTTCAGTGTTGCTGGTTGTGTGCGCACAGGAGGAGGAGAAGAGGGCCGGCGGTCGCGCATTCCTCGCACAAATGGAGGACAAGAGGGGCGGAGCCAGGTGCGATCAATCGATAGCCAATCGATAATCGATCGACTTGCAGGGCGTACGTTCCGGACGAGTGGAAGCGGGGTGGCGGACGCGCTTTCGTCGAGAAGAGAGGAGGAGCTAGGTACATGTTTGACAAGTTCTTGGACTAGCTGGTAAGCTGGTCTGTGACTAATTAGGAATTAGGAATGCGTTGTCCGAGTGCTATAGTGTGTGTGATGTCACCCACCCGTGCACCTAGCAACTCGCCTCAAACACAATGGAAGAGAGTTCTAGAAAACATGTTGTCTCCTCTCATTCACGCCTTCTCCTCCTCCCGACTCTTCCCCATTCCTTTCAACAACCAAAACAGGGAAGAAAAGTCTGAATGAAACTGGCAATCACAAAGTTTGTGGAAGAAGCGTCTTCTAGCCAGACTTGTGGACGCATGGTGTACTAACTGCACTTTTTTCATTGGATGGGCACCAAACCTAATCAAATGACTCTAGAAGGACTTTCACCACAAAGTAATTATGATAGCAAACGAACTCCTTTCCTTACAGGGCATTTGCTGGAAACGACATGGCCGATTTGGGAACGAGGTGCGTTTCGTCTACCAAACGTTTCTATTCGTTTCACAAACACGATACGTTTAGGTTTTTCTACGACATGAAGCGGGGCGGAGGACGCGCGTTCGCCGGCGAAGACAAAAGGGCGGGCGGAAGGTATGTTTGTATGTTATGTCATTTTATTTATACAAATACACTTTTTTCCTTTGCAGAGCTTTCCCATTCGAGGATAAGCGAGGTGGCGCGCGCTATTTCGTGGCAGAGAAGAGGGGAGGAGCGAGGGCATACATTCCGGAGGTAGGCAGGGAGGGAGGGAGGGAGGGAGGGAGGGAGGGAGGGAGGAAGAGGGAAATAAAGAGTTACAAATGAGGAAATGAAATATATTCATTCAGGTAATCTTTCTTGACACCCTAGATATTATAATATATTCGTCCATTATTCATGAATTGAGTGAGTGACGGTATTCCTGCGCGAACGTGTAGAACCCGTGTATACATGAACTTCAGTTTCTCACTCCTCTCCCCCCTCTTTCCTGTGTTCTCCCTCTACATATTTCTCACGTTTCCTGTTTTTAGATTAGACAACGAGTAATCGACACCTAATTACTTTCTCGGAATGTCTTTACGAGTGTAGGCGCGTAGGAAGGGAGAGAATCGCTGAAGACGTTCAGCTCATTTACATGCGAGAACATCCACTCATTCCTTTTACCACCTCACATCACCACCACCACTACAGCTCCTCCCTTCCCCTCCCTCACTCATTCCCGGTTCTAACCAAAACATGCATATTTTGAGAGAGAGAGAGAGAGAGAGAGAGAGAGAGGGGGGGAAGGGAGCTGGATGCGTCCAGAGTTCTTGCAAGGATAGAGAAGAGGGGATCCCCGAGGGAGGAAGGAGAGGGATATTGATACACAACAAGAAGACAGCGCGTTCCTCGCCTCCCATTCTCCCCCTTCCTTTTTCACATGACGCCACTCTTGGTGAATCGTGTGGATGCGAACTGTATGCACACGTTCCCATTTTCACACGCGATCAACCAAAAACACTCCGAGATTCTCATGACATCATGTTAAAAACAAATCATAAATGTATTCGAAGACATAAGATATTACAAGCGAAAGAGGGACTGCGTTTCCACCGGTGCGTTTCAGAAGCGCGAGCTGGACTACTTTGTGTCTCCGATGGAGCGTCGCGGGGGCGCGCGGGTCTTCGGTATGTACTAGACACAGGGAGGCATGCTTGCTCCCTCCTCGCTACTCCCCCTACTATGCTACCCCTCCACTCTCGCTTTACTCCCTCTTCCGCCAGCCACCTACCACCGCTTACACTCAACAGTGAGTACGTTTCATTTGTGATACTTGTTGTAATTGGTTAAGTGATGATCACGGGAAGACACCACAGTCACAGCGCTCCAAGTGCACGCGTGCTCTTGTTTTTGGTGAAGAAACAGCTGTCTCCTTTCTCCATAATCCAATCAAATTCGCTCTTCTTCTTTCGTCCGGCAATTTTTGGATGCGAACACGGCTATGAATATATAGGAGTCATTCCGGACGCCAAATTGCAAGGCGCAAGAAATATACTGCGAGAGAATTCTGCAGAACCAAATCAAACATGTCATTTCCTGAATTTTTCATCCGTGCCATATTTAGGCGGGAAGCGCGGCGGCGGTCGCAATTTTCCCGTAGACGGGCAGCCGGCGGACGACTAAGAGACCACGCCCACCTAGGCCCCGCCCACTCAGATTCCCTCCTATACACCGTAGCCACCCACATCGCGGTATCACCTTCTCAGTCTCGTCTCATCAAGCAGTGTGTTGTGTGTGCGGAATAAACACTTGTTCTGTTAGAGTCTGTCCGAGTGAGTGACGTCACGTACGGGTTAATCAGACAAGATTGGGGGAAGGGAACGGGAAGAGGACAATTACCTTGTGGAATGGGAATGGGGGATGGATAGGTTTGTGGGCCGAGCGCCCGGAAGACGTCACTGCATCTACAATTCGAATCGGGCAGCGGAGGGGGAGAGGAAACTCGGTTAGCGGGCCGGTCGAGGGTCTCCCCTCTTTCTCTCCTTCTCTCTCTCCTACCTGCACGTCATATCACTCCGTCCATTTCCGGGGTCCATCCCGTCTGAAACTGGTCCCGCTAATATAGTTACACCGATCCTATGTAAACAACGCACAAGAATAGCCTGGGGCGATAAATATAAACTTACAGTATTCGAAAGGGAAGCAAACGTCAGTGGGAATCAGTGCAAATGTATCTTTATGGAACAAATTGCATCAACCGAACCACTCTCAGCTATGTATTCGCGTATCATAACATCGGTCTAATGCAATCCACACTCTCCCACTCACTCACTCACTCACAAGTAAAAGTACACGCATCACTCTTTCACCAAACATCGATGTCGATGTCAAACATGGAAGCGAGAGAAACGTAACCCAAAAACATGATGTCAATCAATAGAGTCTGTCAGTCAATCGATAGTCGGCGATCGCTTCGAGAATCCACGTGGGAGTGACCAGCTGCATGTGAGCGCACGGGTTCGTCTGCAAATCGAATAATCAATAATGAATCGATATTGGACCGATACCTTGGATCCAGCACTTCTTGCAGGCGAAGCGACAGTGAGAGGGTTGTACACTTTGAAGTAGGGCTTCCTGAAGACAAGCCACAATTCGATTTAGATACTTTGTTGTCCTTTAGGTGCGTTCGACATCCCTCATCCGTTTCGAGGTTCCAATGATGCCTTTCTGAACACCCCTTATGATATTGTGTATATGCAACATAATAAATAAATGATGATAGTTTATCCGTAAAACTTTTTTTGTACGTGACTCTGACTATGTTCTTCAGCTTGAGTGACGGACGCTGCTAATAGTGTAGCCATTTTCCACACAAGGATCCTACTTCCTTGACTGACATCCCCCCTCTCTCTCTTCCTTCTCCCACCACTTCTATCGTCATTCTATTTTACCCACTTTCTCTATCAAAAATATACAAGAATTCAGCGAACGAGTGCAATCGAGAAAAAAAGAAGAAAAGAAAACCGTTCGAGTGAACTCTTTCCTTATTAATGTCTACTTCCTGTGTCCGCGTCAATTGCTCGTTCTTGTGAATATGTCTGGAATAAAGTGTCTGGACTCTGGAATATAGATGTCTAGGACATCAAATAGAAGAATTGAGCTCACAATTTCAGTCTTCAAAAGCACACCATTGAAATCAACTAACAGGCAATAGCTATTGCGGATGAACCTTTGGATGTCGAGTGCATGTTTCAGGTAAACCTTCGCTATATACTAGTGTTGGGCAGGATTAATCCAAATTTGGATTAATCGTGGATTAATCGGATTAATCCGAATCTTAATCCAAAATCTTAGAAATTTTGGATTTCAGATTAATCCGAAATCCGAAATCCAGTTTTTTGGGGATTTGGATTAGTCCAAAATCCAAAATCCATAAATCCGGGTTTTGGATTTTGGATTAATCTACTCGTTTACAAATTGTTAAAATAATGTCGTTTTAAATGATGAAATTTCACTTTATTTGAGCTTTCATCTATAACGGCGCCTTTGTAACGTTACAGAAACATCAAAAACACCAAATTCTACTATTAGTAAGGCATAAAGATGCCAAAAAGACAATGTAAATGGATTAATCCAAAATCCAAAGTTTGGATTAATCTGAAATCCAAAATCCAAAAATTTTGGATTTTGGGTTAATCCAAAACCCGAAATCCACAATTTTTGATTACGGATTAATCCAAAATCCAAAACCCTGAATATCTGGGATTTTGATTAATCCAAAATCCAAAATCCAACTCGGATTAGGATTTTGCCCAACACTACTATATACACTTGTCGACGTGTCAGAGACTCACAGCTGCGAGTTGTGATAGGGCGGAGGGTCGTCGACATTCTTCTGCGGAAGACGAGCACAGATCTACAATGTACAATAAAAACCATAATACTAATTTGAAACAAAAGAAATCTACCTCTCCACCCGCCAACTCGATCACCTTCTTGAGCAGACTCTGAAAAACAGGACCTTACAGATTATGTCATTCAAAAATCTTACCTTCTCTGCTATCGGACCAAACGCGTTGAATCGATCATTGGAGAAGTAGAACTGACAGCTCTTGAACAGACCGGGCTTCTGGAACGACGAATCATCTCTCTCTCTCCTCTCCCACTCTCTCTCTCCCCCCTCTCTCCCCTCACCATCCTCTCCGCATCCTGTCTCGACCGGGTGACCGTCTTGTTGTCGAATGAGAGTCCGTTGATTCGCAGTCGACGCACCTCGTACGCTGCCTCGTCCGGCGCCTAAAACACCCATCGTCCCAATCCCAATACACACACACACACTGCGACACAGCAGATAAAATAGATTGAGAAGCCTCCATTGATAATTTCTCATCTCCATCATCAATATTAGACAAACAAAGTAGGGAAGAATACACGTAATTTCACTATCATACACACACGTCCGGTTTCGGTGCGTGGTGAATGTGTGAAAGACACTCACCACTCCCTTGTCCCTGTCTGCCTGCTCGAGCCAGTCGGCAGTCACCACACTCATTCCACGGGCAACAGCCTCCAACACACACTCGTCCATCTCACAGTCACCAGATGACACCACCAGGTGGGTGGACTGCTCCAGAGACGACGCCGTCTGCAAGGGAGAGTGAGGGGGAGAGGAGAGAGACAGACAGACAGAGAGACAGAGACAGAAAGAGAGAGAGAGAGAGAGAGAGAGAGAGAGAGAGAGCGTGTACCTGGAACATGCACGCCTTGATGAGCCTCCGGTACTTGGTATTGTCAATGTCGTGTGCGAGGAGAATGGCGATTCGGGTGCGCGGAGGCCGCGGCACTGCCAACATTACATTCATATTTGTACGAATCATACCATACAAACCAATCTGTAGCATCTTGCCGGCAGTCTGCATGAGGGCAGCTCTGACGGGGCTGTTGCCGGCAGCCAGCGCAGCAGGCGTCTGCTGGTTCACATCCTAAACACTTTTTGAGTTCAATGAACTAAAACAACCAGACATTTGTCCTGCCAACGTCATAGCAATTCGGAATTCGATGGTGCTCCCTCTTCCCCCCTCACCTTGGCGGCCCTGTTGGCTCCGTGTTTGAGCAGCCACTCTGCCGTCGAATTGCTCGCAAACTTCACCGCCACGTGCAGAGGGGTCATGCAGTCGTTGCGAGCTGGAAAACATATTCAATCAATATGACGCAATCGATAATCAATCAATACCCCTCCCACTCACTGTGCGCATTGACGACAGCTCCGAACTCGACTAGCATGGCAGCCATGTCTGCTCTGTCAGTGCGGGCAGCGTGGTGGAGGGCAGTCCAGCCCTGGCCGTCCCTCTCGTTCGGATCCATGTCCAGCTAGAGAGGGGGGAGGTGAGGAGAGAGAGAGAGGGGGGGGGGGGGGAGAAAGGGGGGAAAGGAGAGAGAGAGGAGAGAAAGAGATTACGCACCTCCAGCAGCTCCTTAAGTCTGTTGGGATTGTTGCGCAGCACCGTGCTGATCAGAGAGTCGCCGGCCCCGGTGCTTTGGCGCTTCAGCTGAACATAGCATTGTTATGATCCAGTATGTAATGAACATTGTGAGCTATGAATGAAAGCACAAAACACCCGTTCACCTTTGCACTGCCGGGCGTTCCAGTGGGCGACTCGCTCTCTACTCTCCGTATTCCGGGAGTCCTCTCGCCTTCCCCTACTCCCGACACGACAGTACTGCGGGTCGAACGACGCGACATCTACAATCAAACAGCAAAGTACAATAGTATACATATAGGAAACAAAGTACAGTAGTACACGTGCAGTGAACAAAGTACAGTAGTGCACGTGCAGTGAACAAAGTACAGTAACGTACAGTACTGCTCGTACCTCTTCGTCTGGCCCGGTGCTGAGCCTGGCGACTGTGGGATGGCGGACACGGGTGGAATTGCTGCGAGTGCGGGGAGTCACAGACGACTGCAACAGGCTGTTCTCATTCATCTCCTCAGCAATCAGCATGTTCAATAAACAATCATCAAATTCTTCCTTTGATAGATGCTCCGCTCACCTCTTCCGGTTCCGGAGTGGCGGAGGGTGCTCTGCTGCGGGATCGCGAGCGGGTCAAACGCCCCTCCCCACTCCCACCCACCGATCCCTCCTCCTTCACCACACACTTCGACCGGTTCGACGCGATCTTCTGCTCAGACTCCTCCCACAACTGAAACCCACACAAACTATATTGATGACATTCAACTATTACCTTCTCCGATTTGGTGGCCGCTCCTCTTCGCTTAGCAGTCGCGATCGGGCGGCTCTTCGTATTTCCGAACCACGAGGTTGAAGAGGGAACGACAAACTAAAAACGATTACAATTAAGACATATATTATAAACTTAACGCGCTACCGTTTCTGATTCCTTCTTGAAGTCGACAAACTGCGATGCGAAGAGCTGTTCTCCTCCGGGCGCGCCGGCAGACAGTTCTGGACTGTAGTCGTCTTCCTCGCGATCCATCACCGACACCGGCTCGCACTTCGGAACGGGCGCTGAAAGGTTTGATAGAAAGTAAATAGGAAAATAGCAGCTAAATGTACGCACCTGTGTTGTGGTAGTCTCCCAGCTCGGAACTGAGGGAAGTTCCAGAGGAGGCTGCGTCGGCAGGGGACGGCTCGCGGGCAACCACTGAACATGGAAATACAGTGAAGGTAGGGCGCCGCATTGACTGACGTGGCTTCTCCTCGGGTGCGGGGGAGGGAGACGGCGTGGTGCGACGGTCCTCCGGCCTCTGTGTCGCACAGAACTCGTGGACCTATGCAATGAGTAGAGAAGGGAGGAGCAGATGATACTGACGGTGCGTGTGGGCCCGTGGTCGAGGGCAGCGGCCACCATCTGCTGTGTCGCTGCCACCTCCGCCTGCGAGTCCGAGCAGTCCAGTGACGAGTACTGCATCGGTAAACAATACGAACAACAACGTAAACATGGCAACAAATAAACATACCTTGTCAATAATCTGCTCGATCATCTCCAGATTCTCGTAAATGGTGTTGATCGCAGTCGCCGACACAATCTACATGATTGATTGATTGATAATAAATAAATGAATGGCTTACCTTAGTCATAGAGAGTGGGATGGAGCATTTGGGGCACTTGACAATGCTGCCGTCTGCTCCGAGGACGTTGTTGATGCACGGGAAGCAGAAGGGGTGGTGACACGACGGATCGACGAAGTTCAACTCGCCCCCGTTTGAGTCACTACATTATTATAGTATGCATAATATGTTGTTTGTTGTTTTTTAAACTGACCAAGATGCACATCGTATGGATTGAAGAAATACTCGCGCGGCTTCCAGCGTACCTGCGAATGGAGCCACCTCCATAGCTTAACATATAGAGTTGAACTTTATAAGAACCCGCATTAAGTAGGTGCACAGTGCAATGAAGCGGCGCAGGCGGTGGGCGGGGCCAAGCGCGCGAGAGAGTGAGAGCGCGCAGACGACGAGGGGAAGACGAGAGAGCGCGCGCAGACAACGAGAGTGGTTGCATTCCTACAGTCTGCGGGTTAAATTGGAACACATCAATTTTTAAACAAAATATATATTTTAAAACTCTTTATTAATCCACTCTCTGTGTAGGTCATACACGAGTAAATCAGCGTATAATAAATAGATGCATATATAACATATATTAGTGAAACAATTGAATAGATCCATAGAAGAAATCTGAAAACGCGACAAGTGTCTCTTTGTTTTGAATTTGGAGCGAGATCTGATAAATAAATGTTGGTGAAATAAATAAAACCAAATCGTTCAATAAATATATAGTCGTGCGAAAATCCAATAAATAAGTATGATCCGCGTAGACCCAGTGTGTCGCGGGGGATCGAAATGAAACAAACAATCGGCGGGTTGATCAATCGATACGAGATTAATCAACCTGCAGGGCACGGGTTGGCAACAGAAATCACAGTGAGCATCTCAATCACGGAACACGGAACGGCAGTGACATTCTCCCTTCTCCTCCTTCTTCTCCTCCTTCTCCTCATCCCTTCTTCTTGGCAGTGTCTGCCCCGGCCTTCTTGACTGCTGTGCTAGTCTTACGCACCGCTGGCGTCCCTCCCTTGCCGACATCGCTCATCTTCTTCGCCAGAGGCTTCCCCGCCGCGCCCGCCGTCGTCGTCTACAACAACACACGTCACTTATATTCCCCTCTCCCTCTCATACCTTCTTGACGGCAGTCTTGGTGGCCGTTCCAGCACTGCCCTGGCTGGTCTGTCGTGCGGGCGTCGCCTTCTTGATGGCTGCTCCCGCGGATACAGAAGCGCCCTCCGAGAACGCCACTCCCTGAGACAGACACAGTCAACTTCGATGAAAAGATATTCGAAAAGAACGCGTACCTTTCTGGGCTCAGTGGGCTGGCTGGGCGCGAGGTGGGTGAGAGGGCTGGTCTGGAGGAAGTTGGAGGGCACCAGGCCCCTCGAACCATTCAACTCGCCCATGAAGAAACCGTCCTCGTCCATCTCTCCATACACCGTGATCACGTCTCCCTGACGGAACGACAGCTCCACCTGCAAGAACTCTCTCTCTCTCTCTCTCTCTCTCTCTCTCTCTTTCCCTCTCTCTCTTTCCCTCTCTTTATCTCCTCACCTGCTCCGCATCCACATTTGGACTGAGTTGCCTGGAGTCGTAGTCGAACTTGGCCACCATCTGTCGCATCATTCCTCCGTTCAGCCGCCCATCGTCCATGCCCATTCCCATGGCCCCGCCCATCGAGGCCCCGCCCATCTGCATGCCCGCCATCTGCTGGTTCAGCTGGGCCATCTGCCCAGCCGATCCCACTCCCTGCATGCCCATAGCCATCGGTTGTTGCATCTGTGGCATCTGTCCCATCATCGGTTGGCCCATTCCTCCCTGCATCGGCATCGTTCCGCCCATCGAAGCTCCGCCCATCGCAGCTCCGCCCATCGGAGCTCCGCCCATCGCGGCTCCACCCATCATGGCGGTCGGTGCGGCTGATGTTTGCGGCAGGGGTTCGTGTCGAGGCACGGGCGGCGCGTTGTAGTCGTAGTCTCCGCCTCTCGTAGCTCCGCCTCCTCCGTGGCCGTTGTGCTCCCTGTAGCGGTCGCGTTCCCGGTAGTCGTCTCTGAGAACCGATATGTCTTCTCTCTCTCTCTCTCTCTCTCTCTCTCTCTCTCTCTCTTAATCTCTCTCTCACTCTCTCTCTTTCTCGTCTGCTCACCTGTACTCTCTGTCCCTCCTGCGTTCCCTGGGCGGCTCGTCATAGTACTCTCCAGAGGCGCCTGCCGCTGTCTGTCTGTCCCTGTACCGGTCTCTGTCCCTGCTGTACTCCTCGTCGTACTCCCCTCTCCTGTCCCACTCCCTGTCCCTGCTGCCTCCTCTCCGATACGCCCTGCCCCCCGAGTGTTCCCTCTCCCGCTCTCCCCTCCTATCCAGTGACTGGTACTCTGACTGCCGGTGGTATCTCCTGTCTCCCGCGTGGTCATACGACCGAGACTTGAGCGAGCCCCAGCGCATTCTCCGGAGCGCAGGCTCCGCCCCCGATGGCACCGCCTCGTTGCGCGTCCTTCTAGGTGAGTGGGTGAGAGAGGGGAAGGAGAGAGAGAGAGAGAGAGAGACAGAGAGACAGAGAGAGAGAGAGAGACGCATACCTGGGTACCATGTCGTCCTTGGCGATTTCGATGACCATATTTGAGGGTACCAGTCCGTACCTCGACCCTAGCTGGCCGTGATAGAAACCGTCCGGATCGACCTCCCCGTACACCTACAAAATGTTGTGAATGACGTCACTTCCGACATTGCCATACCTTTATCAGTTGATGTTTTCGGAATGAGAGTTCTTCATTTTCCGCGTTCGCATTCGGTGACATGTGATGGTTGTAGTCGAAGAGTGCAACGAACCATCTGAACGATGAACGTGAAACATTCCTGCACCACAATGACAACAGTTACAATGTGTAATGTATGGCATTTCAATGTCACACGCTCGCGTTGCCATTGATAAAATGCGTCAAACTACTGTAGTCACTGTAGCCATGTAATCAGTTTCCCACCTGCAGTCCTCATCTAGGGGCGCTGGTCGCAGATCGGGCTCGCTCCGAGTGCCGAAGCCACTCTCACTCTTCACGCGCGCCAGACGAGGAGGCACCAGTCTGAAGCACAGTCGGTACTTCTCTCTCTCTCCCCCCTCTATCTCTCTCTCCCTCTCTCCCTCCCTCCCTCCACTCACCTGTGTCTGGTTCCCGGCGCGACTCCACTGGCGGGCAGCTCTGCGCTGGCCGTCCTGCCCCCTCCCCTCACGTATGCCTCCATCCTCGCCCTCGGGTCACTCGTGCCCGGCCAGTCTGCCGCCGTCGACTGCCGGTGCCGCAGCAGGTAGCTGTTCTCCATCTCCAGCACACTCGGCCGCGCCTCCTCCCCTCCTCCCACTCCCCCCACTGCTCCTTCTCCGCGGAGCAGTCGGGGGTGGAACGTGTAGTACTGTGCGAGAGCAGGCTGTGCGGCGACAGAGGGATGGGCGACTGCGGAGAGGGGCACGCCGTGGGAGGACTTCCACTGAAAGCGACAAGGTCAGATTGGAATGGGGCACTGGCCACTCACCGTTCCGGTCATTCCCGGTTGCATGGCAGCCACTCCTCCGACACCCGCCACTCCTCCCAGACCGACTGCTCCCACTCCTACTCCTCCTACTCCCACTCCTGCTCCTGCTCCGACCATGCCTAGGGTGTCGTATGCTCCTGGATAGACGTGTGGTCCTCCTCCGGCGGCGGCAGTGGAGGCGGCAGTGTACCCCGGGTATCCCGTTGCACTGACGAGGGCCACAATATAGCACAGCGATACAATTACACACACAGACCAGACACACAAGTGGTTTTCCGCTTCCGCTCTCGAGATTCGAGTACCGTTGCGGTTACCTCTCAGTAACCCATAGAACCCTTGATACATACTGTTTTAACGTACCCCCTCTGCAGTGTGCCGTACGCGCTCGAGTATCCGGTGGTGGCGTATGCGTGGGGGTAGGTGGGATAGCTGGCAGCCATCGGCACTCCTCCCGGATCCGTGAGAGGACCTCCGATCCCGTCCAGAGAGAGGTGGTGCGTGGGCGGAAGACAGTGCGCGCCTGCAACGAAGGAGTGTATCCGAGTGGCAGAAGAGAGCACACCTCTGGGCAGGGATCCCTGTGGATAGCTCGCCTGGTGGAGCAGCGTAGGCAGCGTTTGCAGGGGTTGCAAGGGCTGAATGGAAGGATGAGAATGGATAGAGAGAGAGAGAGAGAGAGAGAGAGAGAGAGGGAGGGAGGTCCGTTACCTGAAGTGGCAGTGCTGCGATGGACGCGGGGTGTTGTGGATGTAGCTGGCGGGGCACTCGGGCGACGTTCGAATCCGACGACACGGCGCCCTCGCGCGTCCGCGTGCGAACCGTCAGAAACAGAGGAGGGTCGTCGGAGAGGTCCGCCAACCGAAGCAGCACGTGGTCCGCTGAACAGATGATGAATACGCTGAGATGAAAACGGAAAGATGAGACTGACCGGTGGGTTCAGTGACCTGTGCGATGTTCTTTCCGTCTGCGTAGACGAGGTATGAGTGGACGGCGGCTCGACTGGGCGGACGAGGCTGCGAGACGTTCGGAGTCCACGAGACAAGCAGGGTAGACGGCTGCGGACCTGCCTCACACTGCACGTTCACGGGGGGCTCCGGCAGACCGACTGAAGGGAGGGAACAGTGGAGAGAGAGAGAGAGAGAGAGAGAGAGAGAGAGAGAGAACACCAGTAAGAGAAAGGCGCGGCGGGTTGCTATAGCGGAGTATGTACAACATGCAGGTGGGCGAATGAAAGAATGGAGAGGGCGGCGTGTCAGGAGAGAGGACAAAAAAGAGAGAAAGGGACAAGGGTGGGTGGAGGGCGGGTAGCGATGCGAGACACACCTCTCACTCCGCCAACTCACTCTCAATAAAGCCCCCTCTCTCTCCCGTGACGCATCGTATAATGAGCTGAGGCTCCTATGAAACCCCGCTCTCTTATTTCATATCCAGGCTGCCGGGGCTAGAGAAGGGCGATAGAGCGTGGCTGGAGGGGAGGGGCAGAGCGGTAGTCTCGGAATCAATGTGCCACCGCCTCCATAGGTATTCCCCCACCCAGCCCCAGCCGGCAACCACCTCCTGCTCCTTCTCCCCCTCCGAAAGAGAAAGAAAAAACCCAAAAGCCATTCCAAATCCCCCGTTTTCCGTTTGAGGAATGATGCGCTTTCGGAAACACGACACAAACGAAAAGAGAGGAGGAGAAGGAGGAGGAGGAGGGGGAGAGGAGAAGGAGCAGGAGGAGGGGGAGAGGAGAAGGAGCAGGAGGAGGGGGAGAGGAGAAGGAGCAGGAGGAGGGGGAGAGGAGAAGGAGCAGGAGGAGGGGGAGAGGAGAAGGAGCAGGAGGAGGGGGAGAGGAGAAGGAGCAGGCGGAGGGGGAGAGGAGAAGGAGCAGGAGGAGGGGGAGAGGAGAAGGAGCAGGCGGAGGGGGAGAGGAGAAGGAGCAGGAGGAGGGGGAGAGGAGAAGGAGCAGGCGGAGGGGGAGAGGAGAAGGAGCAGGAGGAGGGGGAGAGGAGAAGGAGCAGGCGGAGCAGTGCGGAGCGCGGCGTGGAGAGTGCTCTGCTCTCTGACTTGAAAATTGCACACCCCATTCAAAAATCGCAGCGGTGCATGAAAGAAGTGCGATTTGGGGCCGAGCTCTCGCGAGAAACGCATTGTCTCACACCCGCTGCGATAAAGACTACATTTGGGAAAGGGGTGGGGGAGAAGAAATAGGAGAAGGAGCAGAAGAAGGAGTGGGAGCAGGAGTAATAGCAAGAAAAAGAGTTGAAGCTGGAGTACTTAGAAGTCGAAGCAAGACAAAGAGCAGAATAAAAATAGGAGCAGAGGCAGGAGCAGGAGAAGGAGAAGGAGCAGGAGGCGTAAAGAACGAACTGTGAGGGGATATGTCGAGAGGGCATGAGCATTGGAACGTGTCCTTTGGAAGAAGACGAGAGGGGGAGCGAGAGAGCGTGTGAGAGTGAGAGGGCGCAGACGCACACGCGGGTTCAGACACACCGACGTCGTTGCCCCGCGCACACAAAAATACGACCCCCTCTCCTCACCCGCAAAAAAGGAAGGCATGTAGAAATTAATTAGAGCGCGGTACAGCGGCCGGGATCGATTGGAAGAGGAAGGGAGGAAAAGAGAAAGAGGAAGAGAGAGAGAGAGAGAGAGAGAGAGAGAGGGGACTCACTCTTCGGCAAGGTCTTGAAGTCGAGGCACCGTTCGACGGGCCGTTGCTCCAGCACTGCCTTTGGGTGTTTGGTTCGAATGGACACTCGGTAGATGGTCGAAGGTGCCAGGCCTTGCAGTTGCACCTGGAAACGAACATGTTAGAAACAAGGCCTGGTTCTGGTTAGGCGCAAAAAATCTGTCAAAAAATGTCAGTCTTCAAGACCAAACAAAAGATCCGTTCTCGTCATCGTCAGTGAAACTAGATGAACAACACGAGATTTGAACGCCTCCGCATAAAACCTAATCCGAGTGACAAGAAGGGATTATGTGAATAAT
>CAWZYM010000027.1:77500-212500 GCA_963966185.1 Rhabditoides inermis | reverse complement strand
CATGTGACGGATGCTGACACGGGTGTCACTCCCCACACACGCACATGCTGCGGAGCCACAGCCGCCTCTGAAACTCATGCGCATATTATAGTTATCATATTAAGATCAAGTTCCCAGCTATATGTTTCAGCAACAGCCATAACGACGCCTATTACAGAGATTCTTCTTGTCTCGACATTATGATGTGCGTAGGGGGAATAGGGAGAGGACATATCAGGCACCTATCTGCCACCCTCAATCCCATCTCTCTGTACAGAGTGCGGGCAACTTCTGCCGCGGCAATCCCTCCCTCTCCCTCTCCCTTCCTCCTCCCGCGACCCCCGCACCATGCACCTTCGTAACATGATTACTCTCGGCAAATAAGGCACAGAGGGAGAGATAGAGGGAGAGAGGGGGGGGGGAAACCTTGGCAGTGCAGATATCATATGTACCTGGGGGACACATCCACATTGCAATTCAATACACCCGCTTACGCACATGCGGGCAAGTAATGCAAGTGCACATAACTATTCTCCCTTCACCCCCCTCTCTCTTTCTCTCTCTCTCTCAAGTGGAAAGAAGGCAAGAGTCGTCGCACGGCGCGCAATGAATAAGCGATAGATGTGCAACGGAGACGTGAAAGGAGGCAGAATCAAGGAAGGATACCGTAACTTTTCAAAGACGAAAATTGATAACCGTACCGTTTCCGAGTGAGAGCGAGCAGGCTGCGTCGGCAGAATGACCGTGTTCGGTGACTGCTCGAACTGACAGGTTCAACGAACCATCGAGGGGAAGGTCCTCTACCAGGGCTCGACACTGTAACCGGACCATTGGAACGATGAAAGATCAGGGTGAGGCTAGGCAGGCGGGGACTAGACTGAATCTGATCTAACAAGCAGGGACAGGTCTGGGCTAGATTACCTGATAGTACCAAGACAGCGGGTTATAGCTCTCGGTAAGAACAGTGCAAGGCTGGAGAGAGGAATGACGGTGAGAGAGAGAATAAATAGAGAGAGAGAGAAGATAGAGAGAGAGAGGGAGAGAGGGAGAGAGAGAGAGAGAGAGAGACGTACCTTGTAAGAAGCTGGGACTATCGCTCGCACTCCGCCGTCGACACAAACGTGGTACTGGCTGATCGCGACTGGAACATTCCATAATTCTCTCTCTCTCTCTCTCTCTCTCTCTCTCTCTCGCCTCTCTCTCCCTACCTAAGCTCTCCTCGGGTGGTTGCCAGCTGACGACGACACTGCGTGACATCTTCTTCTCGACGATCAGTTCCCTCGGAGCTGGCACTGTAATCACACCGCCGTCATTCCACCTCTTCCATCCCCTTTTTTGCTGTACAATTGTGGCATTGGCCGTTTTCCGGTGAGGGCTGTGTGTGACTGTCTGCCCGCCCTCTCCACTCCACACACTCTCTCACCGCCACCCTCACCCCTCCCCTTCTCCCCATCCACTCAGCCATACTAATTGGGAGACGTCGTCGTGCCGCCGTCGACGACGTGCCGCCCCTGCGTCTCTGCCCCCCCCTCTACCACTGGCTCTCTCGCCGTCTGCACGCTCGTCGTGGGCTCCGCGCCATACTTGATGGCTGATGCTACTGCTGCAGTCTCGGGATCGATTCCCGGCGAGCTTCCCTCTTTCTCGCTCGTCGCGCGTCTCACGCTCTCCTCTCTCTCTCTCTCTCTCTCTCTCTCTCTCTTCCTCTCTCTCGCACCCTTCGTCTCTTTCTCTGGTCTCTCACATGGAGAGAGAGCAAAACAGCGAAAGAGTCTTCTTTGGCCGGATTGACCAAGAGTGCAGGCGTCTCTCTCTCTGTTCGGGACTAGATACACTTGCACCCGCGGGGAAATGGGCGTGAGAAGATGGAGAATGCGGCAAGGGGATATTCTCGGACCACCCGCGCGCGGTGAAAGGGACCCTCTCCTCAATCCCAGCGGACCACCACAGCTCCAGAATTCAACCCCACGCGCGCGCGCGTCTTTCAGACTCATTCCCTTATTCATTCTCCCTCTCTCTCCCTTTTCTCTCATGCACTAAAACCGAATCAATAGCTTCCATCCACATATATCTCTCACTCACTCAGTACTCGCATTCACGATGGGTGCGCGAAAACACTTTCACTTTTTCACACTGGCAAAAAAAACGCGTGGGCGCGCGCGTAAAAAAAAACCCCGCATAGGCGTGATGTTCACCTCTGGGTGCGTCGGCGGCTGGTCGCATCTCCTGCACAGTCACGCGACTGACGTCAACGGGCGGATAGGGACAGACAGAGTCCGGCAACTGAATGGGACAGTGGGACAGGGGCACAGTGCGGGACAGACTCACGATGGCGCCCCCTCCCTGCAGGGGGTCCGAGTACTCGCTGCGGATGGCGTGCAGGTGCGCCGGTATCGACACGGCGAACGACGGCGACGAGCAACGAGCAGAACCTGGACGGGACAAGCATGTAGTAGAATGGAATGAAGAGAGAAAGAGAGAGGAACGCACCTAGCACCGAGTCGGGCACCCTCTCGACGTAGTTGCTGGGCACGAGTCCGGCCAGTCCATCGAGCGTCTCCCCCCGATAGAACCCGTCCGAGTCCATCTCTCCTCTCACCAGCACGAGGTCGCCCGGGTTCAGCGCCAGCTCCAGCTGCGGCTGCTCATTCGGCGAGTCGCGCAGGGGGAGGTACTGAGCATAGGCATACAGTACACACAATCGTTAGATCCATTTGATAGATTGACTAAGAGAGATACGACCTACCTGATACAGTGCGCGGAATACCCTGGCGGGCGGGCGCGTGGATCCGCCGCCACCGTCGGAGGCCGCTGACGAAGGACGACGGCCCCGCCACGACATACAACCAACACCACTGCAACGTCTTCTGTACTGCGAGAGGGAGAGAGGGGGAATGGACGTACGTGGGTGTGTGCGTGGGTGGGTTGGTGTGGCGGAGTGGGAGTAGATCAGCGCGTTCTCTTTCGCCCTCGACGCCTCGACATATGGGATAGGCGGGCGAGTTCCGATGCCTAGTCTACCACCTACCGACCGGCGCCAATCGACCAGCCACACACTCTCTAGCGCGCACTGAAACAGTAGACGTAGGCGGGGACACGTACAACGCGTGGATGGGAATGCGGAAAGAGACGGGCGAGAAAGTGGCGCATTGAGAGCGAGAGATCGAAGAAGAAAACATATTTCATTCCACTAAACAACAGTCGGATTGTTTTCGAAAGGGAGCGGGACCATATATGGCGAGAGAGCGGAGATGACACGGAGGGCGCAGAGGTAGAGGGGAGAGGGGGTGGGGGAGAGGGTGGATGGGGGAGAGAGAGAACAGACGCAACCACCCACCCTCAACACAACAACAACAACAACAACAACAACAACAACAACAACAACAACAACAACAACAACAACAACAACAACAACAACAACAACAACAACAAAAGGGGGAGAAAGCAGGCGGTGCTTCTCGAGGAGAACGAGACGCATCGATGTCTCCCCCCTCCTCCTCCTCCTCCTCTCTCTCTCTCTCTCCAACAGATGACGCAATCACTCCACATATATTGCACACCAACACGGCACGACGAACGTCAAAAAAAACTCCGACTGTCCAGAAATCCATAAATCATTCAACGACCATAATTTAACGACAACATGGCAGCAACACAATAAACTCACACAGACACAATACAACACACAACTCGTACACATAGATTAATTATAGAGCGAGTGATAAATATGGACGATTGAAGTGATGTGGCGGCTCCCTCGAGAGAAAACAATCTGCACACATGCATGGCAGGCAATCACACGATAATGAGCCGACATCGACCCAACCTAGTCTGCATCCAAAGAAACACGCGAATCAAACGGGACATATAATCATGCCGAAATAAAGGTAGTGTGAAACGAAGCCAGATTTGAAGCAGTAGTAGTAGTAGTAGGTGGAGCAGGAGGAGGAGCTGGGGAGCAGGAGGGGGAGAGGAGTGCACTCCAATCGAGGGATCGATGCGACTGCGCACTGGATGCGGGAAGGAGGAGAGCAGTGGTTCTCCCGCCATACATCGAGACATGCGAGAGAGGGAGAGAGGGAGAGAAGGAGAAAGGGAGAGGGAAGGAGGGAGGGGAGAGAGGGGGCGTAGAGGGAAGGCGCGTCGATAGCACACCGCAGCCGCAGCCGCACTGCTCTCGAATAGCATGCATGTGTGTGTATGCGTGTGTATGCGTGTGTGTGTGTGTGTGTGTGTGTGTGTGTGTGTGTGTGTGTGTGGGAAGGCGGTTGCATCGACGACCAATGCGAGATCACCTAATGTATGCTAATCAGCCATCTCACATCTCACCCGCATCCTGCCCACACACGCCTCAGTCCCAACACATACTAATGACTCGCCGCGAGAAGTGCAGTATCTTTAATAAAACACACAAAACCAATGCTCTCAACTGAGATTTTCCACACAGGCGTGTTTCCAAACAATTCTTCGATGTAACACTATTATGGGAGCGACAAAGCCAGCGACAAAGCTCCCGGGAGATCCCATTCATCAGTCATCACAAAAAATATTCCTTTTTGTTTCGCTGCCCACATCTCGAAACACCCTCCACCAAGCAACATCACAAAGCCCAACACTGTTCGAAACGTAAATCTCTTTTTTCACACACATCAATGATAAAACTCGCATAAAACAATGTCAATATAGTACCGGTAAGTATTCACAGAAAGCTATCACAGTATGGGGACGCGTGTGTAGTCTAGGCGTCGAACTTGTTCTTGTAGGAGACCTCGATTCGTTGAAGGGCGCTCCTCCCATGGTGGACACATAGGCGTCCGAGGGTCCGGTCAGGGGGGCCGACTCGAACGTGGGGTTGGCGAAGGCAGTCTGGGCGACGGACGTCGAAGGACCCTGCGGAGTCTGCGGCACGCGACCCGCGAATCGGGAGGCCAGACCAGACGGCGACGGAAGACGCTCGAACGCGCCCTGGCCGCGAGAGATCTGGTCCTTCGTGAAGTCACTGCAATCAATACATTAATCAATAACCAATTACAATTGATTACTTGATCTGCTCCCTGTGCATCCATGCGTAGTAGAAGCCAGCGGCAGAGAGGAGGCAGAAGAGGAAGAAGAATAGGATGGAGAACCAGTGAGTCTCCTCGTCATCCTCCAGAGACATCGTCAGCAGCTCATCCAGGGCGATCTCATCCTCGCACATCGCACCGCGGAAACCGCGAGGACATCTGGACGGTACGGTGATACAATAACCCCATAGAACTTTCCACTCACTTGCAAACCGTACGCAGTGTGCGTCCCTGCGCGTTCTTGACATTCTCACACTCTCCTCCATTCAGGCAGGCAATCTTCAGATCGCAATAGTGCAGCATAGAGCCGATAGCCAGGTGAGTATCCTAAACAATTATGTTAGTGAAACGAGTAATCAACAGTGGTCGACCTTCTCGGTGTCTAGGTGGTGTGTGGGGTTGGCGGTGCAGGCGACAGTCTTGTCTCGGCGGGTGATCGAGTCGTATCCATCGGGGCACACACAGTGCGCGCGCGCCATACCCTCCACTACACGCACCACACACAGGTACGCCCCGCACGGAGACGCGTCACACGGGTTCCGAGAAGACAGCATCGGCTAAACAGTGAGCATTACGGTATTCACTGTACCACTACAGTACCTGATAGGCGGGATGGTCGATGGCGATTCCATAGGGGAACTGCTGGAACGAGTGCAGCAGGGGTTGGTGTGCTCCACTCCCAGCTCTACCGAGCGAAGCGACTCAGTCTCCCTCAAACACACATTCCAGTCGAGACCCAGATCTACAGTACGAACCAGTCGGTCCAGAAAATGTGCCCGTTGAAGGAGGCCAGATCGTAAGGGTGGTGCACTCCCGAAGACAGAACCACGTGCCTGAAGCAGCATCCGGTTAGCACCGTCCCATTACGCCTCGCCCACCTCTCGTCTCCGTCGAGAACAATCTTCTCGATCATCGCCCTGTCCACGTCTCCGTAGTACAGCTGGTTGGTGATAGTGTCAAATGCCATTCCAGCCGGGTATTCGAGCTTCGTGTTCGTCACAGTAGTCACCTAAAAACAGTAACTACTACATTATTGTCTTTCTACAGTACATGCTACTTGCATCACACCGTAATCTAGCGTACCCCGACCCACATTGGATCCGTCCATGTTGGCGCACTGAATGCGCGTCTCCGTGCCGTACGAGTCGATCCAGCACATGACTCCTCTGAGGGGGTTGATGGCGAATCCGCGATAGAACTGCCGGTCCATCTTTCCATTGGCATCGGACGCCGCGCGACCGACCACCAAGCGGGCACAGAACACACCCATCTCACTGCACATGTAGATGCCCGGACGCTCAGACGGGTCTGCAAATGTACTTGACAAATGACAGCCGGTATTCAGCTTCGGTTGTCACAGTGTACCTGTCACTACTCATTATTGTCTTTCTACAGTACATGCTACTTGCATCACACCGTAATCTAGCGTACCCGACCCACATTGGATCCGTCCATGTTGGCGCACTGAATGCGCGTCTCCGTGCCGTACGAGTCGATCCAGCACATGACTCCTCTGTGGGGGTTGATGGCGAACCCGCGATAGAACTGCCTGTCCATCTTTCCATTGGCATCGGACGCCGCGCGACCGACCACCAAGCGGGCACAGAACACACCATCTCACTGCACATGTAGATGCCCGGACGCTCAGACGGGTCTGCAAATGTACTTGACAAATGATTACTAAACACAGAAACTACGGCATGTCACCCCTCACTCACATCTGGCGGTGTAGTAAATGTTCCTTCCGATGTGGTCGAATGCCACGTGTCCCACTCCGGAATGTTGTCGAGCAGAGTGCGGATGCGACCCGCCTGCCACACAGAAATGTGGCCCTGCGCGCTCGTCGTCGTAATAGCCATGTACAGCTGAAATAGACGTGGTCATGACGTCATCCGTCACCCTGACGCACCGTCGAGTTCCAGTGATCGACGGCGATCGATCGGATCGTGCCCTCGTTTCCGAGAGAGACGATGACTGGTAGCCCTGGGTCGAAGTCTCGGCGTTGAACAGATCAGTGCGGCGCACCTACAAATCAGTTCATGTCAATCGAACACCGATCCAGTGGACGCACCTCCGATCCCAGAGAGATGTAAAGGTTGCCACCCTCGAATCCAGACGGCAGACGGCACGAGAATCCATCTGGCTGCAGCACATAGTCCTGCGCACACTGGCACCTGAACCAACAAGTACAGTTTGATGTGAAAAACTACCGTATTCCGTACCTGTACGTGCCCATTCCGAGGTTTCGCACGCGTGCTGGCATCTCTTTCCCTTGCCCTCCATCTCGCACGCGTTCTCCTCGCGACAGCTGCGGGCATCAGACATTAGGGCAGATCAGTCGCACAGTAGCACTCCGGGCCTGCAAGTATTGATTGAGTGCGGATCAGTGATCAGATGAAGCAATTCCGGGACGCACCGAGAGCCGTGGGTCGGCACTTGAAGTCGCAATCGTGTCCATCGCAGGCTCCCTGCACGCTGCCGGCTCGTCGTCCCCTCCCGGACAATCAGACACTCCGTTGCACGTCTTAGACATCGGCACACACGTACGGTTCACGCGATCTAAACAAAATAGTGTGTTCTTTGTAGAATGTATTAATGTATTCGTGACAGTGGGCCGCACCGTTGCACTGGTAGTGTTCGGGCGGGCAGAGCCAGTCCAGCTCCACCAGTGTCTCGCTGTCGTCATCCTCCGGCGCCCGACAGTTCTCCTCGTCCGAACCATCGTCACAGTCCTTCTCACCATCGCACCGCCACTGACCCGGAATGCACTGGATCTAAACAACACAACGTATACAGTAAGCAGTATTGTACTACAGCCCCCGCCAGTCTACCGTACCTCGTCCTCGAGAGAGCCTGCACAGGCCATCCATCCGGGACGAATGTGCTCACAGTAGTCATTGTGAGTCAGGGGCGCCGGGGTCGCACAGTCCTCCTCGTCATCTCCCAGAGGGCAATCCTGTAAAATAAAAGTTCAGTAAACAGTAATACAAGTTCATTACTACACCGTACATCGATGCCGTCGCACTTTACAGTGGCGTGTAGGCAGGGTCCGAAGTGGCACTGGAATCTATCGGCGGCGCATTCGGATCGAGTGGAGAGAAGTGAGGCGAGCAGGCGAGAGGGGCGAGAGGGCCCGGAGACGGGGGCAGACGGCACCGGACAGCCAATCTCGTCCGATCCGTCCAAACAGTCAGCCGCCCCGGTCACACTTGAACGCCTTCTGCAAGCATCGCGTCACAATCAATCAATATCAATCAATGCCACCCTATCACCCACCGACACACACTCTCCATTCTTGCAGATCATCTTGTCGGACGGACACTCGTGCAGGTAGTGGCAGTTGGCCTCGTCCTACAATCAACAATCAATAACCAGTCAGTAATCGAAACGTACCATTCCATTGCCGCAGTCGCGTATGTTGTCGCATAGCCACTCTAGGGGGACGCACTTTCCGTTGTGGCAGTCGAAGTGTGTGGTGTTGTCGCAGACGAAGGCGACTGCCCCACTAGCCAGCAGTAGGAGGGAGAAGAGAGGCCGCAGCATGCCTGCCTGCATGCTAAGCCCACAATGACGAGTGAATGAGCCTCCTCGACACTCGCCAGCCGAGGCCCGATCGCGCGCCAAAACTACGATCTACCCCTTATCACTCTCCCGCCCAGCGATCTACTCCAAAGCCTTGATACAACACCTGGGCCCATAGTTTGGAGTTTGAAGTTGGGTGAGTAGATGGCCTTTCGCTTTTGTTCGTCCGGTCGCGCCACTCTGATGGAGGGGAGTGACGTCAAGTGGTGGTTTTTGAACACTTCCCTATGCATTATGCGATGGCATGTTTCGACTCGTCGTTTTTCATGAACCCACTTCTCTCAAGAATTTTTCTCTCAATGCCGAAAAAGAACGCGTTTTCGCAACGGATCAACGATTAGGATCTACCCACAGAAACTTCTTTGCGATTCCAAACAATGTTAGCATAGATCAGGCGGCTTAGCCTTGGACTGGAACACATAGCCATTTCACACCCGCTGGCAATACAGAAAATCGATTAGATTAGCTATTTGCGTGATAGGGTGGGTGTGTGGAGAGAAGCGAGGCGGCGTCACCTTGAGCCAACTACGAGTGGACTGGCTGGCGGGGGCGGCGCGTGCGCCCTTATAAGGAGGCGAGGGCGAGGAGGCGACAGCAGTCATGTCTGCCGAGAAGGTCCTCGTCGGAGTCGCCTCCGCGGCGGCCACACTCGCCATCGTGGCCTGCCTTGTCGTCATCCCCTCTCTCTACAACACCATCAACGAGGTGCGCAGCCATCTATCTCTTTTTCTCTCTCTCTTTCTCCGTCTCTCCGTCTCTCTCTCTCTCTCTCTCTCTCTCTTCTCTCACCCCCTTCCATCTCTTCTCACTCCCCACTCCCTCCCTTTGCAGGTGCACGATGAGGTGCTGGACGGCGTGCAGGTGTTCCGTGTGGAAACGGACTCTGCGTGGACGGAGATGATGGACTTCCAGGTCACCGTGTCGCCTCCCTCCAAGCCCCGCGAGAACCCCTTCAACTCCATCTTCCGTCAGAAGAGGCAGAACTACGCCGGTCTGCCGGCGCACTGCCAGTGCGAGCCCACCAAGCCCACCTGCCCCGCCCGGCCCGCCCGGACCCCCCGGACAGCCCGGTATGCCCGGTTTGCCTGGACAGCCCGGACCCAAGGGAATGGACAGCCAGGTCACCTACGGACCCATCACCTGCCCGCCCATGGACACTGCTTGCATCAAGTGCCCGCCTGGACCGGCTGGACCGCCCGGACCCGACGGACAGCCCGGACCGGCTGGAAACGACGGCATGCCCGGTATGGCTGGTCCCCCGGATCCGATGGACAGCCCGGAGCGCCCGGACCCGCTGGAGACGCTGGAGCCCCTGGAATGCCGGCGCTCCGGACAGCCCGGCCAGCCTGGACAGGACGGACAGAAGGGACACGCATGCCCGGAGGACCCGGACCCGCTGGACCCATGGGAACTCCCGGAAACAACGGAGCCCCTGGAATGCCCGACAGGACGGACAGCCCGGACCCGCTGGACCGATGGGAGCGCCCGGAAACCCTGGCGGTCCCGGAGGAGACGGAAAGCCTGGAGGCCCCGGAGGCCCCGGACTGCCCGGAAACGACGCCGCCTACTGCCCGTGCCCCCCTCGCTCCTCGGGATATGTCGCCCGCCACTAAATGTGCCCTCTCCTTTCATCGAGCTGAGCTCATCAATAACCATCCGCATTCATACTTGCGTATTCTGCTAGTGTCAGAAGCAACATACATACATATGTGTCGCGTCGAACCGTACCGGTTTGCAAGCCGCGCAACGTTTCAAGAATCCTTTCAAGAAGTTGCATTACGAGTGTTCCACTCTGTTGCAGCGCGCAGTGGTTTCATGAGTGGTTTTGAGATAATTGAGAGTCAAGGGCAATATATGTTTCGAACCTAGAGCATTATTTCGAAATAGTACTGAATATAAGAAACAACGTGTCTGAATTTACGAAAAAGAAAAGGAAAAATGGTTGCGAGCTAGTAGGTGGTAGGCAGCTGGCACAGTGGCCAGTGGGAAGCTGGAACATGACACCTGCTATGATTCATAGTACCATTCCCATTCACACATAATTTCCCCCCATAGTTTTTATATCAATTGATGAATCAGATTCAAATCAATAATCCAAATAACCAACTTTATTCAACAACTATATCAACAATATGAGAAGATGGGCAATGGGTATAACCCTGGTGGAAGGAGATAGGCGAGGGGAGATCGCGGGAGCGTAAAGCGACAAGTGAGTGAGGGCGGGAGTGTATGTAGATAGTACACGAGTGAAGCGAACGCCTAGTTGTCGGTCTGTGTGGGGCGACCGTCGCACGCAACCACCTACAAACATTTCGTAACAACAAAAAAACACAGGAAGTATCATGGGAGGTGCAAAATACGCGCCTTGACCCTGTCGATGGGCCTGTCGAAGGAGCGGTGCGAGTCGCGGAACTCGACGCCCTCCAGCACGAACGTCCAGACGTTGTCGCAGAAGCGGTACGTGGCCAGGCGCTGCGCAGAGAACTGCATCTGGAAGCGAGACAAGACAATAGCCATCTCTAACCTCTCTTTCCCATCTCTCACCTTGTTCTTGGCGCGGTGGGTGAGCGCGCGGTTGATGTTGCGGTCGAATACGGTCATCACCTGAAATGTGTCTTTCCTCCCCCTCCCTCTTCCTCTTTCTGATCACCTTGAGTGCGAGGTGCTTGGGAATGAGTCCCTCGTCGACGAACTGATCCAGAGTGTCCTGCAGGGCAGTGCCCACAGTCGTCCCGCGATACATCACATACGACGTCATTCTACAACGCCCATCTCTTAATCCATCACCGTATGCCCGCGTCGATGCACCAAGCACGAGATATTTCATGAGAGTTTCAAACTCATTGATTATAACTGGTCGCCAAACGTTTTACAAATAATTTATTTTTTGGTAAATATACATCTTTTGCATTATTTCTTTAAATTATTTCAGCTGAGAGACAATCACATCACAATTATGAAGACAACAACACGGTATACCACACGAATAAAGAGCGAGAAGGCGCTTATATGAAATGTGAAAAGAAACTAGTCGGACTACAAAATATGAAACTCATGAATCGCAAGGAATTGAAAGCGGAATTGTAAAACGTAAAACTCAATCAACTATACACAGACCTCTTGAGAGGTAGATGACAAGAGGGCTAGACAGTGGCCTTGGCGCTCCCATCGCACGCCACAATCTTCACTCTATCCACTCGTCCGTCGACGCCGTCGCGGAAGTCGACGCCTTCCATCAGGAACGTCCATACGTTGTCGCAGAAGCGGTACGCACGCAGCTTCTCTCCCTTGAAGAACATCTTGTTCTTGACGCGAGTAGACAGCGCCTTGTTGATGCACTTATCGAATGTCGCCCACACCTTCATTGCCAGCTGCGGAGTGATCAGACCCTCCTGAAACGAGAACACCGTCTCTCTCCACTCTTTGTCTCTAATACTCACCTGGATAAAGTCGTCGAGTGTTTTCTGAAGGCTCTCGCCTACTGTCGTCTGTCGGTACATCACATACGTCGCCATCCGAAATAGATACGTTAGCATACATAGTACAAATGTGCACACTAGGTATTAAATCGTATGGCAACGACTGAAACATAGCAATCAATCGACTAATCAACCATAAACATTTATGTAAAGTAAACTATGTGGAAACTCAACAGATCAATAAACAATAACCAACAACATAACAAACTCGAGTAACACATTCGATAACATGATTAGAAATCTATCAACGCTGTACTACATCACTCCTCGTTGACGTGGAAGATGCGAATGGCTCCACCACCACAGGCAGTCATCAGACGGCACGGGTTAATCTGCAGCACAATCAGATCCAGCACCTAAACACACAGTCATCTGGCTGTCCTCTCCCCTCTCCCTCGCTCAGCACTCGCCTCATCTCCGGCCTGGTTGAGTTCCTTGGCGACGGATCCGTTGCGGGCGTCGAACACGCGGATGCCTCCGTCGCAGCTGCCAGTCACCAGGATAGGCGCGCCCTGTTCCACCGACCACATCGCTCGGGTAATCGCCTACAACCACACACTCGTTTGCGCAGTCCATACATACATCTCTCGTTTGACACTAGCTTCATCATACCACACTGCTCTGCTACCCCCTACTATATACACATTAGCACAACTGACTTCCAACCCTCTCTTCTTCTTTTCCCCGTGGCGTGCGGTCGGGTCTTCATTTTACCCCGCCGCCGCTGAATGATCGGTCATCGACAAAAATCCTTCTCGAATAACCAGTGAGGCGGCGGGAAGTACCCTCATGTGGAAGCAGCTATGGCGCGAGGAGATACCAATTGGCATGGAAGCAAAGGTAAACTCGGAGATATACACGTCAAGATGGTCCAGGAATGATAGGCGATCAAGTATCTTCTTCCCGCCACTAACCTCGTCAGCCTACCTGTCTTTCCCCGGTGTTAGCCTATGTATGTATCTAGCATCCTAGGCATTACTGTATGCTTCATATCATCATGATTGTGTTGTCATATTCAGATATAACGATTCCGGATAAACGATTGATTGATTGACTTCCAATCTCGATTACTGCTAATCCGTACTAGGTACATACGTGGTAGATACGCGACACGCCCACTTCTGTAATTTCACCTATCACCTGTTGGTTTGCCAATCGCCAATTACTATCACTTGACTTGTGTCCTATCTAGAGCCAGGCATCCCTAGAGATATTGTCTATACGCCACTGAGCCGTTTCCGTCCACTCTTTCGAGATAAGGGCGACAATTGGAGATATGACAGTGCTCACTATCAACCGACACTAAATAGATAGATGCAACCGTACAGTTAAGCCCCCACACCCCACACATATATTCACACTCACAGCCCCTCGTGATTCACTAAATACGGTCGCAAGTCGCAAGGCGTGATCGTATGACGCCAACTCGCGAACATCTGTTCAGACATCGATTGTTACTACAACATATACAGTTATCAGTACAAATTATCAATGCGCTGTGCACTTAACATAATGTGTTCTACGGATTCTTTTTTGGTCGGTTTGAATATTGAAAGTAAAATGTGAAATGTGAAAGAGTACGCACGACGTTGGTGGGCGAGCGGAACATGAAACGGGGTATGGCCGAGTCGAGTTCGTAGACGCAGAGACTGCCGTCGTTGCGGCCCACTGCCAGCCACTGGTGCGACTGGCACAGCTCCAAGCACTCCACGCAGTTCTCCACGCTCTCCTCCTCCTAAACACAACACATGTAACTCCTTAATTTCAACTGATCGCATTTGTAATGTACACATGTCGCATTTACATCTGTTATTTTCCTTAAAAACACAATACAATATGCTCATATTCAACGACAATGAGAGGTGACTTGGTGAGTCCTCTTAGAAAGGCAAAGAAAGACGGAGAGACGTAAAGGCCGCGCGGGTCGAAAAAAAGTGTTTCTGTCTGCTACCCTTACTTTTTCGTCTCCTCTCTCCGCACACCCAATATTTCTTTCGTATTTGTCCTTTCTTTGCTTGCGCGACGCGAGAGTGCGAGAAGCGAGACACTTGGCTAGCAGCTAGCACACACTACCCCGCTCTAGTTCGCTACCTCTTTTCATTACCAAACAATGCAAAACAACAATATGTAATAAATTCACATACAATTTACAATATCACAAACTCATACTCTATATAGAGCGGTTAATCTTTGATCTACCTTTACTGCCACTGAGAGCGCTTGGCAACTGACCCTCAGCCTCAGCCATCGCGCTCGCTTTCTCTCGCTTGGCCTCAGCAGATTATATTTCCCGTTATACTCATCTCTAATCGTCCGCTGTAATCTTGTAATTATCAGAATCGAACCCAATAAAGCATTTATCACTACTGAAGGTGAAGAGAGTATTGCCAAAAGTGAGTGTACATAGTACATGCAAAGACATTTGTATCGCAAGGACGCAGATGGGGGCAATTGCTAGATAGCATCGACTCGCTGCTGCTGACAGCGCGCCAAATCTTCTCATTCAACAAAACGAGCGCGCAGCGCGCTGATACGTTTCATGAACGAGGAAAGAGAGAAACGAATCACCCTAGCTAAGCTTATTTTAAAAAAAGAAGAAAATAATAACTAGACAAGAACAAGAGAGCGCCGCGTGATAAGCAGTTCGCTATACTTGGTGGGTCGTGGATATGATTCCCCTCCCGTACCCTTTATCGCAGCGATAAATGGGTAACTGGCAGCTCTGCCTGCAGAAACCAGCAGGTTTTTCTTTCCCGTCCACAAGCACATAGCCCATTATTGCAAAAATAGGCGTGAGACGCCGAGACGCCGTTGAACAATCACTGGAATGTGAACAAATGATCGTCGTGCCATAGTCTTCCAATCTTCCTTCGAGAACACAAGAACCGATTACAAGCAAACAACTCACATCCTGCTCGGGGTCGGGCTTGGTCTCGATGAGGGGAACAAAGGAGATGAGTCGCTTGAGGGTGTCGCCGCCCGTATTCAGCAAAATTACGGTTCCCTTCTCAGTTCCAACGGCGCAAATGGGAGCAGTGACGTGGTGGTGCAGAGCAGACACCGGAGCATCTACCTACAAAAAAATATAAATAGTTTTTCTTCCGTCATAACTCACGGTGAAGAGGCTGCTGGTCTGATCTTTGAGCTGCCAGAGACGGACAGTGCCGTCGGCATATCCGCTCATCAGACGGCGGCCATCCGGTAGAAGGCAGCCCGTTGTGCACGCTACTCCATTTCCTCCCGCGTAGACCTGCAAACACCTCCACTCCACATTATTCTTCATACACCAAATATTCTAGACTAGACTGCCTACGCAGAGCTAGTGGATATATCTGCCACTTGTGATTCGGATTACCCTAAGACAAATCCGTGTTCTTTCTATCCGACATATGATTGTAATATTTGTAATAACCACTCTCGCAATCAGACACCCTACGAATATCGCTTAGCGTAGAACCAGAATTGCGTGTCTTTTCTGTGGTTTGCACTTTGCATAGTGTTGTGTGTCGCTGTCGCCCTTGCCGCGCAGATGTCTTTATGCGCATAAGAGCGTTTCTAACTCTCACACACTCTCCGCTATTTTATGCACTCTCACTGAGGGCCGTCCCGTCGCATTTCCCGACCGAGTCTTTCGCTGCGGCTTTCCCACTACATGGTAAACACAGTCAATGCGAAAGTACACTTCCCCCTCTCGCCCCTCCCCCTCTACTTACGATTCTGCGCTGCAAACCAAACCTACACACTACACCTACATCACCCCCCCCCCTCTTGTTATGTTTCGTCATCAAAATAACTGAAAGGAGTGAATGAAAGAATAAAGAAACACAACCGATACAATTAATATTCAACAAAATAATAAAGTATCACCTTGGATTGAGCGATTCCGGTAGAAGAGATGAGCCACATCCACACCATTCCGTCTTTGCCTCCTGCGAAAAGGATGTCGCTCGTTTTGTGCCAAAACATCCATTCCAGATCACTACAGTCGTCAACCTGAACACATGGAACATTGTATATTTTTGATCTTTTCTTAGTGATTACCATGTTTTGATGAAAAAGAATGCATGTATGATGTTTTGTGCTGTTTTTTATTCCTATATCTTCGTACAGTCTCAGTCTCCTATGGCGTGAATTTGGCGGGAAAATTTGTGAATGAATGGTGTCAATCAGAAGTGCCATTAAGAACACCCGCTGGGCACGCGCGAGACAAACGAAGCCCGAGGCAAAGGTCAGCACGGTGCTTCTGGGAGAAACCCATCAATAATAACAACAAAGAAACCCGAAAACAAAGAGAAAATGAATGCACCTCTGCACGAGTTTGAAGATCGCTGAGTTGAGTGATGATGATCTTTCCAGACATATCCGCTGTGGCAAGAAGAGAACTCGTTGAGTTGAACGAAACCTGCGTAACCGAATCGACATGTTGGATTTTCATTTGCGGCTGATCCTCTGAAAAACTATCATAACAAACAATAACAATAACATGAGAAAAGGAACACTTACGCGAAATACTCAAATCCCAGAGGAAAGCAACGTCGTCTTCTCCGCCACTAACAAGCCACCTCTCTTCAGCGATGGCAACACAGAAACAATCCTGCAACCATAACAATAACACGTAGCAATCAAATTATATAATTACCTTCTCATGAGCTTGAATAGCGCAGACCGAGTCGTCCCTAATCTCCTCGCGCTCTTCCATTCCATCGCAACTGGAAAAATAAGAACAGTAAATTTTGATCTGACTCACTTCGAGGTGCTCTGCTGGTCGTCATCGACGTCAGCGTCGTCGTCCAGACCAAGATCCGTGTTGCCAGCCAGGTATTCATCCAGGGGAATCACCTTCAGCACCTCGTTCTCATCCAAGAACTCCTGGTCCAAAACCAACTGTTCGTTTGGGTCGAAGTCGCCCATTTCCTCATCATGATCTCCCATAATTCTGAATTGTTACTGTATTTATCGAAACCAACGACAAAATGTCAAATATGATAAAGGAAATCGGAGAATAATGAAGGGAAAAATGAACAAATGTGTATAAAACGACAACAAAACTCGAACACCAGCACAAGTAGCCAGCACAGTGTTATTAACATTCAGAAAACATTACAACATCAAATTAACTAACGATATTACATTAATTTCACATAATTTATTGAATTTCGTCGTTCAAATTCAGAATGCAATTCGTTTCAGATACGATTACAAACACACAGCAACCGCGACGCAGACGCGACGCGGAACACCCCGCCACCGGCGGGGCCGTGTGTTTGTGTGTGTGCCTACGCGTCTGCGCGCGGGCTAGACAGCGCAGCAGTCGATAGATTGAGCGAGCCCCCACCCGCTGTCCCGTCCCGAAGCGTGTCCGTCCGTCCGCGTCCGTCAGAAACCCATATGACGACGCCGGTGTTCGGCGAATGAGCTTCCCTGCCTCTTCAACGTCTGTCTGCTCAAGCGGCACGCCGATTCGACGTGTCTCGGGTAGTTACAGCGTGGGAGTAAGCGAAAATGGCCGCCACCAGCAAGCTGTCGTTCCGGGCGCGGCACTTGGACGCCAACAAGTCTATGACTATCTACTATGCTGATGATCTACCGGACCTCTCAGAATGTGCTCCCATCAACCGTGCTGTTGCTCAGATGCCCACCGGCATGGAGAAGGACGAGGAGATGGTACGTTGTAGTATGGTGTTGTTATTGATCGATGTGGCCTTGAGTTGGTGTTGTTCTACTGTTGTCTCTGAACATTTCTTTCAATTATCTTGTAGTGTCTTCCATACCTGTTTACTGGTTTTCGGTATTATCCTACTGTTTTTTTTCGGGATGTACCAACTTGTCATAGAGTGATGACGTCATCACATAATTAGCCTTTTTCTCGATTTTTTCAAAACTCCCAAATTCAATTATTTCAAGCTTTTAGTTGTAACATAGTAGTGCGTAAACATCAAATCGATATTTCTATATTTACCCGCCCGCGCTGCCGCATATTGATTAGTTGCATGCTCTGCGTAGTATACGGGCGCGCTGTCTCTCTCCCTTTTCTTTTCTCACTTCTCTCACTGCATTAAACATTCACCCGCATCATTGGTTTATTTTTCAGGAGTCTCATCTTCAAGATGCTATTCTGGCTCAGCAAGCTAGTACATCCGGCATCGCTGTTGAGAACCACGTTATTCCCACTCCGAAGGTCGAGTCTATTGACGATGCGCGATACGACTCCATATATCCCTGTCAACCTCCTCCACCAAAGAACCAGCTGATCAAGGTTCAAGGTGTGTTTCTTGATATATGATAGCTGGGAAGTGTGGTCACTCTGACTCCCATGGGCAGTTGTGCAACTAACAGCTTACATCGTTGTATTCAGCCTGGCTCTCGATGGACCAAGAAGAGCCGGAGTACGATATGGATTCTGAAGACGAAGCGTGGTTGTCTCAACGACCGCACATCTCTGCTAGAGACCTGGAAAAGATCGTGGAAACATTGGAAGGACAGAGTAGCGACAACAACATCTGTCGCCCCGGGACTGCTAGGTCGTGCCTTTCTTCTATGGACGAGTCTGTCGTCGACGATGTCTACGATTATTGGCTTACCAAGCGCAGTGCATTCACTCGTCTCTGCCTAGGTGGAACCGGAGGTTTAATACCGAAGGTGCGAACCGAATGTAGAAAGGATTCTGCGGGTGCTGTAAATCCCTACGTCGCCTTTCGAAGGAGAGCCGAGAAGATGCAGACGAGGAAGAATCGTAAGAACGATGAGGATTCGTACGAGAAGGTGCTGAAGCTAGGACACGATCTGCGGAAAACTGTTACTCTGTTCGACATGGTTAAGAGGAGGGAGAAAACCAAGCTGGCTCTGATGGATCTGGATGCTGATATTCTGTCCAGGCGGATGGCGCTGTCTGATTTCGGATCTACTCTTTACAACCAGTTCGTCGCCAAAGTGCGGCCAGAGTTTACCTTTCCGCAGAAGAACCACGTCAACGGACAGCAGCCGCTCAAGGATGACAACGGACAAGTCAAGAAGGCTAAGAAGAGAAGGAAGCTGCGTACAGGACAGATTGATCGAGAAGTCCCGAGCAAGGTAGTTGATTTTTTAACTGGTTTTGTCGTTGTCGGGTTGTCGCTAATTCATTTGTTTTCAGGCTTGGCTCAAGAAGAACGCTGAGGTGTGGAACCAGCCGCCTTCCGTGTTCACTGGTGTTTCTCCAGTCGTTGAGGTCGACAAGTCTGTTGCCGCTTCTTCCGATTCCAACTTGGATGGACGATTCACCTTCAAGCGTCGACGTGGATGTGTTTATCGCGCACCGCTTCCCTTCCGTGATGATGAGAGACCGTCTACCTCCCAACTTCCTCCTGAAAGACGGTTTTTCAAAACAACTCTTGTTGGTATGGACGGTCAGCCGCATCCGATTGGATTCGCTCGGCGACGTCTCGGTCGAGGCGGCCGCGTCATATTTGATCGGATGCGAGAAGTGCCTCGAGTTCCTGTCATGGATCCTTTTGACGAAGAGTTCCTGCAAGATCAGTCCGTGTAAGTTAATTTCATTTATCATTTTATTTTCGATTATTATTATTTTATTTTCGATTTTGGGTGTCTTATTTATCTGTTTTCAGCGAATTCCGGCAACGACTTCTGACTCCCTCACCCCCTCCTGCGCAGCGACATATGTTCGGAGGCGACTCGGATGAAGAGCGTGAAGCTGCGTGGTTAGCATCTGCTCGGAGCCCGACCCCTGAAGCCGACGATCCACCACCTCATATTCTTAGCGGTGATGTGACGGGAAACGTGTTGCAGGGCAGAGTGGAATCCAAGGATCCTCTTCCGAAGGTGAATATTCGTCTGACAGTAGAATGGTGTCATGTCCCTGTGCTGCGTAAGATGTTTCATGAGCCATGTTCAGAACGGCACGCGTAGCGTAGACGAGGCGGCGTGGCGGTCGGCGTCGGGTTCTCCGTCCGAGTCGAACTCTTCGGGGGAATGGGCTGCGGGCGACTGGCCTCTGACTAGCACGCTGCGCATGCTTGTGTCAGAGGAAGAGGCAGCGCGAGGCGATGTGCCCGCTGCAGCAAAGCCGGGAAGCCCTCGGCCCATGCTGATAGTGTCGCACTGCCCGCCCCTCGTTCGCGGCCCGCTGTAGTCTGTCCGCTCTGCCCCCATTATCACACATACAACAAACGGTCTCATTTTATATTCCTCCTTTAATTCATGTATAGTTGGTTTCCTTGTTTATTTCTGTATGATCTTGTGTTGTTCTCTACGAGGTCCTCCCTATCTTTCGCCGTCGATTTTGTCACCTTCGAGAGTCTGCGTTTTAGTATATGAGACGTATTATCACTCCGTAAGCAGTCCCCACTCTCACAGGTATTTCGGCGAAGTGTTGTTGGATTTAGAGTTTTGTTCTATGAGACTTCTGTGATAAAATCATTAAAAAAAAGAAATAAAAATGAACAAATTTGCAAATATGTGTCCTTGATGTGTTGAATATCACAAGTAATATCTTTTCTTTGTTGTTGAACACATGGGATAGAGTTGGCACTCTAGGTTTGCGTGAAAGGCGGAGTGAGTGGTCGGCGTGCATAGAAACGCGAGCAATAGTTAGAGACGCAGTGTGTGAGATGGTCATCTCTCTCACTCGCGTGCAATGATTGATCCGTTGCGCTCTCTTTACTACACAAAAGTCGTTGGATTTATGTTTTATTTCGCGCATTTTCACGTGTTTCATATTCAACACAATCCCATTCTTCACTTGAAATGATGAGCGTGATTCAGTACTTGCCGCATCCGCGCATCTTTCGCAGTATGTAATGGTTCTTGGGAATGATTTGGCAGACGATTCATGCAGTCTGATTGTTTCATTAATCTCTTCCGTCCGTTCTGTAATTGGTTTGCACGTCTCTTGGACGCTTGTTCTCATTGGATCAAGGCCGCGGTGTGTGTGGTGATAAGCAATTACCACTGAAATGTCGAACAATCAGGTTAGCCCACTCTACGCTGATCGTTTATTTCTTACATTGTTTTTTGATCGTTTCATGTCACTCCGATCGATAGCATTTTCGAGGTAGTGATTGAGTGGATGTTTTGTTCGGAAATGTTGTCGCTTTGATATACGAGTGAGGACGGTCGGCTGGCCGAGCGAGCGAGTTCTAATCCTGGCATCGCTCTATTCATTTGCAGTTTGCCTTGATGAGTGATCTCTTCAACAAACACATCAAGAAAGCGACCGCCCGCACCAAAGAGAAGGTGGGTCGTTACCTTTACATGAGTTGTTTACATGTGTATGCATGCTGCAGTTGCTGGAGGGTCTGGGCAAAGCGAAGGCGACACAAGATGATGCGTTCGATTTCCACGTCGCCAACCTCAACAAGCAGAGCAAGGCATGCGAGCGTCTTCACAAGGATCTCAAGGTGAACCCAGATTGGTTTTCGTTTAATTTTTTTTCAATTAAAAGATGTTTGTACACGTACAATGACGAAAATTTAAATTCAGAACGTATAGTGTTTAGTGTGCGGTGTAGGGTTTCTGTTGGTGCGCAACTATCTGTATACACAAGATTCATATGGTATGTCCATGTGTGCTTATAATGTAACTATGATTGCGGGGGTGGATTGATTGTTGAACTGATGATGTATTGAAGACATTTCGAAACGCAGCCATCGCTGCGTCACAAGACAACAGTTGTTATGACGAGGAGACGAGAGACTAGTGCGATTCTTGTATGACGAGTGTGAGTCATCCAAGCAGAGAGCATGGTTGATGCAAGTGAGTTGATAGGCACGTGAGGCGTGAGATCAGGAAAGGGGACGCTTTGTAGTCGTATCGTCTGTTGGAAGGCGTGACACGGAATCCGCATTGTATTCGATATTTCGTTTCATGCCAATTGTGTTCCCGTGTTTACTGCGTTCACCTAAAGGGGTAGAAGAATACTAAAGAACCAAAGTACAGTGTGATTGCATATTCCGCAGATGTACACTGTCGTTGTAGGCGTACGCGGCAGCGCTGAAGCAGTTGTCGGGTGCGGAGAAGGCACTGCGGGAGACGATCCGCGAAGCGTACGAGCCTGAGTGGCCCGACAGGGAACACATCATGGCTGCCACGCAGGTGGGTAGAGGCAGAGAGAGAGAGGGGGGAGGAAAAGGGAGATAGAGAGGAAGAGGGAGAGAGAGAGAGAACGCCTTGCAGAGCCTCGACATCCAGACAGATGAGCTGGAGAAGACGGTGTGCGAGGATCTGACGGCGTCCGTTCAGCAGTACGTCACCCAGTTTGCTGATCTGAAGAAGAAGGTAAGAGAGTGTCGTCTGTGTTATCATTCTATGTATTAATGCGCAGGTGGACAAGCGTGGTCGCAAGCTGGTCGACTATGACCACGCCAAGAACAACTACAACTCGCTGCGCGCCAGCTCCAAGAAAGTGGGTGGAGAAAGAGAGAGAGAGAGAGAGAGAGAGAGAGAGAGAGAAAACGAGTGAACGGGGTGAGGAGATATGAGTAGCTCATCGATGACTGCAGGGTGACACGGATCCGAAGGTGGCGAAGGCGTTCACGGAGCTGCAGCAGGCGGAGCAGCTCTACAAGGAGCTCAACAGGGAGCTCCTTGAGGTACGAACTACTGCCGTGATTCGTATCATACTGTGATATCGTTTAGGTTCTGCCGGCGACGTTTGACTCGCGCATCACATTCACTGTGGACACGCTGCAGTGCCTGTTCAACTCGCACTCGGCACACCAGACGGAGAGCAGCAAGGTGGGGGAGGGTGTGAGGAAAGGAGGGAGGCCGGGAGGGGGGGGGGTACGAGGCTGATACACGGTGTTTCAGCTGAACAAGCAGGTGGTGACGCAGCTGGATCGCCTGGGCGAGTCGATGGACTCTCTTCGCGTGGACAGGCCCGAGGGAGGAGCCACCACTCCCATACCCCCGCCCGCGTCTGCCAGCCCCGGCAGCAGGGCAGAGGTACGTAAGTTCCATCCCTCTCACAACACGTATCTGTATGGCGAGTGGTGTGTGTGTGTGTGTGTGTGTGTGTGTGTGTGTGTGTGTGTGTGTGTGTGTGTGTGTGTGTGTGGTTGATGTTGTGTCGTGCAGACTCCTGTGATGGGCGACTCGCAGTCGAACGGCTCGCAGACGCCGCCGCAGCACAAGCACTCTGTCGCGTCGACCAACCCCAGCGTCGTGTCCACCCCTGCCGCCATCCCCGCATCTTCTCCCGCCGCAACTCCTGCTGCCACTCCCGCCAAGGAGGAGGAGAAGGAAGTGGAGGAGGTATTTGAGAACAAGCTCTACCCGGTGAGTCGTGTTGGTAGTGGTGTTTGGTATTTGTAGTTTACAATATATTGTTTGTTCTATTGCGGTAGTGTTGATGGTTCAATGTCTGTGTTTAGAAGCTGGCTGCGGCGCCGCGCAATTCTCCTAAGGCAGATCCGAAGAAGAAGGAGAAGCGAGTGCGCGATCCGACCAACCCATTCGATGAGAGCGACGACGAGGAGGAGGGAGAGGGCGAGAAGAAGAAGGAGGAGGAGAGGAAGGTGGGCGCGGAAGGGAGAGGGAGGAAGGGAGAGGTGTGGTTGCAGGTTGTATACGTGGTGATGTCGACTCACGAGTACAAGGCAGTCGACACGGACGAGTTGAGTTTCGGCCCCGACGAGGAGATACAGGTGCTGTCTTCGTCCGACGCTGATCAGGTGAGCACTCAGATCAGAACGAATTGTGAACTGCGAGTACTATGTGATTTGTTATGTAGCTGGACGATGGCTGGCAGATGGGTCGGAAGGCGGACGGAACCGAGGGAGTCTTCCCCGAAAACTTTACCCACAAGAAGGAGTAGAGGGAGGAGAAAGGAGACACGAATCTCTCGCGAGTTCAGTTGCACCCCTTGACAGTGCCCCATTGATTGTTACATGGATGGATTGTGTATCGCTTGATTGATTGATCCCCGCTTTGCACTGGTTGTGAATGCCCCATGCAGAGTTTTCTCTCTTTTTGTCTATTTTAGATTCGCCCCTGTTTGCAATAATGCTCTCTCTCTCTGTTCTATTCAAATATGGTTTTCGAACATCGATTTCTAGATTTTTTATATTTCCCGCGTGTGCCTTTGTCCCCTCCCCTATCTGCTATTCTGCGATACACTTTTTGTACTTTTATAAATGTCTCAGCATAATAAGATGATTTATGCGATTGCTGTCTCGATTTGAAAGGGTAATGGTGGTCCCCGATTGGAACGGGATGACTCGTTCAGACCTCTGAATCAACAGCAAAAAGAGGGCTACTGGTGACGGTAGCGTTTCCGAGAAGACGAGTATCGCGAGAGAGTGTGCGATCCTAGAAGGGCAGACGAAAAAGAGAGCGAGAGAGTGCAAGAAAGAGAGGGCAGGGTGCGCGGCGGTCGCGCCAGCGGAACGCTGAGACTGGTTGCGGGGGCGGGGCTAGGGATCTGACTATATAGGGATGAGAGGGAGGGGGAGGTGCATCCGTCCCGTGATCTGAGAAAGGTGAGTGAGTGAGTGAGTGAGCGACGGGCGAATGTGTGTGAGAGATGACGTGATCGCCGTTTCAGCATGGGCAAGAAGGAGCGTCTCCTAGAGGAGGAAGAGCCGTCCCTCCGGCCCGTGGCGTTCGCCGCTGTCGTCTTCTCGACCGTCGCCCTCACCTCCTGTCTCATCACCTTCCCCATGATCCTCCACTACGTGCAGACCCTCGAGAGCAGCGTCGCCCTCGACCTAGAGTTCTGCCAGGTGTGTGTGCGCTCTGCTCACTCGTTTGTTTACTCGAGTATTGTAGTCGCGCGCCCGCGATATGTGGAAGGAGATGCTGGATATCGAGACCGGAGGACAGAAGGACACCGACAAGCTCGCACGCATTGTCATGGCTCATCGGTGAGTGCAGGAAGAGGAGAGGGATGTGGAGTAAAGAGTGAGAGAGAGAGAAATGGTAATATAATCATAATCATGCCTGTTTGCAGGCGCATCGAGAAGCGTGACACCCTTGCGGACTTCTGGCAGCGTCGCCTGCACGACCAGGAGCTGCGCGACCAGCCGTACGAGAGAGACGCGGCTGTGCAGGGCTTCGGAGGAGGCGGCGGCGGATGCTGCACCTGCCACCGCGGAGCACCCGGACCCGCCGGAGAGCCCGGCAGGGACGGAGCCGACGGCATGGACGGAGAGCCCGGAGCCATCGGTCCCCCCGGACCCCCTGCTCCTCCCGGTCCCGACCCCGCCTCGCTCTTCCCCAACCAGTGCCCCTGCGAGGCTCCCGCTGGAGAGCCCGGACCCAAGGGACCTCCCGGACCCGACGGACCTCCCGGACCTCCCGGAGGACCTGGAGAGGATGGAAAGCCCGGAGACCAGGGACAGCGCGGAAACCCGGGACTTCCCGGAAACCCCGGACAGTCTGGACGTCCCGGACCTCCTGGAGAGCCCGGAGGCTACAGGACGGAGGTCGGTCCGCCTGGACGCCCCGGAGCGCCCGGACGCCCTGGAACTCCTGGACCCCCTGGACCTCCCGGTGGCCCTGGACCCGACGGAAAGCCCGGACAGCAGGGACCCCAGGGACAGCCTGGACCTCCCGGACAGCCTGGACAGAACGGACAGCCCGGACCGAACGGAGGCCCCGGAGAGCTCGGAGCCCCTGGAGCTTGCGACCACTGCCCTCCCGCTCGTCTCGCTCCCGGATACTAAACTCATCCGCGGCTCGAGCAGAGATAATAATAAATATTTTGCATGCAACATGTAAAGAATCATGTCATCTTCCAGTCAGAGCAAATGAACTTTATACACGCTGCAAAACTATATGAAAACAACACTGGCAGGGTTGGAAAACGGTTCAACAACTTGTAAAACAAAAACAACAACAACAACAACAAATAATCTTACTGCTTTCTCTTATGCTCCCAGATAATGCGCGGCACAGACTCCTTGATCACCTGAAACAATATCTCTCTCCCACTCTTTCCCCCCTCTCTGTCACCTCCAGATCCGTGCTGTTCATCAGTCCTCTCTTCTCCACGAATTCTTTCCACGACACCACATTGCCGCCCACTCCAAAGTAGTAGACCTTGGCAGCCATGATACTGAAACTCTCGTATTCACAATATATCAACATATAAAGCTTTGTAGAGAATCCAGATAGTTTCCGTATTCCTCTCCCTGTCACTCACACTTGGCCGTGCGGTTTGAGTGCATACTCGATGATATCGAGAAGCGAGGCGTAGTCGGCCTCGTTATAGATCGTCTCTGAGGACAGAATCACGTCGAACCTACCATATACAATAATTCTCTCTCTCTCTCTCCCCCATCCCTCTCTCTCTACTCTCTCTCTCTACTCTCTCTCTCTCTCTCTCTCTCTCTCTCTCTCTCTCTCTCTCTCTCTCTCTCTCTCTGTCTCTCTTCCTCTCCACGCACCCCTCCTTCTCGATGTGCTTCTTCAGCTCCCCGTCATCCCACGCCCCCGCCACCACTGTGTGTTGTCCTCCCTCACAGTTGAGTGCGTACGACTCGCTCGTCAGACCCTCCACTACGCACGCGTTCTGAACAAAACATTGTTTGACAACCAAGTAAGGTTGACTTACAAAGTCCTGTCCGACGACGCTGGCACCGCGCATCAGACAGAGGGCAGAGGGGAGGGCGGCGCCGCATCCTAGCTGGAAGAGGGGGATGGGGAAGAAGGGAGGAAGGAGAGAGAGGGACTCACCTCCAGAACCTTCTTGCCCGCAAACCACTCCGCCGGCTTCTTTTCCAGAAACTCGCACAGATCGATCGAGCACTCCCACACCTGAATATCTTCTCCTCCTCTCCCTTCCCGTCTCCTCTTCTGTCTACCTTGAACCCTCCTTCGTAGACGTGTGTGGTGAGGTCGGAGCGGTCCGTGTCCTTGAGTGCAATGTCCTTCTCGAGTCCCGCCTGCTTCAGTCGCTCGTTGATCATCTCCTGGTCGGCATACTTGATCACAGTGCCGTCGACAGCTTCAGCTCCAGCGGCGCCATCTTCAAACTATACTACTTTATTCAGTGCTCAGTGCTCACTTTATCCGAAACCGTCACATTCAAAATCAGCCTCTCTTTCCCTTTCCTTCCTCCAAACATTGCCATACCGAGTGCGGATACCGAGTTCTAACCAAAGTTCACAATTACACAATCACATTAAAAAAACAATTTATATCTCGTCAAAAACTCTCGCATTACATACACATCGAATAGACATTATTCGCGTATCACAGAGCATAACATATGTGCATTATATAGACAATCTTGGTGATACTTATTACAAATTGCATGCACTACTCATATACATCTCTTTGCACAATCCAGGGTAGAAAAACATCACAGAAACACCGAATTCTCGCACAAAAATCGTGAACCACAATCAGAAAGAAGAAAAAGTGAGAAATCAAGTCAGCTGCTCTCATAGAGAATCACACAAGGCACGCAAAGCTAATAAGATGGACTGAGAGAGGGCTACCTAGGAGATGGGATGATGGGAGGGGGAGTGTCTACCTAGGGGGTCCGTGGAGGGCGGCCATGCCTGCTCCCACCCAGCCGGCAGCCCGCTGCTCCTCCTTCACCACCACCTGATCCAACTGCTGCTTGTTGAACCGCGCCACCGTGCCAATCACACGCGCCAGCGTCTGAAACCAGATGACGTCACTATCCCCGTGCCCTCTCCCATCCCCCATTCCACTCACCACACACTCCTTTCCGAGCGTCTCCCTCTCTGCCATGTACCGGAACAGCACATTCTTCAGGTACTCTGCCTCGGTTGGCTCTGCGAACGACGCGCCCTCGTAGGGGTTGTTGTTCTCGGGCGCGGCCGCCGCCCTCTTCCCAGCTTGAGCCAGCTTCCTCTCCAGGATAGAGTTGGCGTCGCGGAGGTCGTCCATGTCGCGCTGGCAATCGGCCAGCTTCTTGCGAAGAGCATACACCTAAACGACGACGTCATTCACTGTCTCCCCTCCCTTCTACTTACCTCCTCGGCGTCGACAAAGTCTCCCCCTCCATTGGTGGGGGCGGCGCTGTGTGCGGGTGCGACCCTCTGCACACTCGCCGTCTCCTCCCCCTTGTCCTCCCACTCCTTGAGACGAGCCGCCGCCGCGTCCAGCGCCACAGTCTTCTCGTTCAGCTCCACGTACAACTGCTTCACCTCCTTCTGCAGCTCGCGTACCACCTGCGAACAAACAAGTAAGCAATGAAGCAGGCAAACAACACCAATAACTCACCTTCTGCCTATCAGCGTCGTGCTTGGCAGCAGCCCTTCGGAAGCCCTCCTCATTCTTCTCACTCAGCTCCTTCACCCGCTGCTCCGCCTCCGCCATCCGCTTCTCCAGCTGCTCCTTCTCCGCACGTACTCCTCCCAGTACTTCCTCCAGCCCTCTCTTTGCATCTTCCGCCGACTGTGCGCGCTTCTCCGAAGCAGCATTTTGCTCCTCCGCAGTCTGATCCACTTCCTTCATTCTCTTCTCCAACTGCTCCTTCTCCTGTTCCGCTGTCTGCAGTCTGGCGGCCAGCTCGTCAACACAAGTGGATGTCGTCTCAGCCTTCTCCTTCGCCTCCGCCACTTCCTTCTCGCACTCCTTCTTCATCTTGTTCAGCTTCGTCTCCGCCTTTCTCTTGATCTCAGCCACTGCAGTCTCAACCTTCTCCTTCTCCGCCTGCTCCCTCTCCCGCTCCTTCTGCACTGTCTCCAGCTTGCTCTGCTCCATCTCCTGTTGGATGTTCTCCAGTAGAGTGGTCTTCTCCTGCAGCTGCTCCGTCGCCTCTTCCTTCTCCTTCCTGGCAGCATCTCTCTCCTCTGCCATCTCTCGCAGTGCTTGGTTCGCCGCAGCCATGCGCTCTTCCATTGCTCTCTTATCTGCTTCCAACTCCAAGCCACTCGACTGAAACGAAATACATTATTTCAGCTTGCCCACTATCTCTCCATCCCCTTCACCCACCTCTGCGTTCTGAACCTTTTCCGACGCCTCGACCCGAATCTTCTCAATCTCGGCACGCAGATCAGCCACCAGCTTTTCCTAAAATATACATTTCAAATTACAAACGACAGCTATAGAGGAAACGGAAAAAGGGGTGAAGTGTCCAGGAATGCGTATGCAGAACAAAGAGTGTGTTGGTGAGAGGTGGTAGCGGTACTTGGGTGTTTGGGTTTGCGTGCGGGGGTGAGAGTCCACGTCCGCTTGTCCTCAACCGACCTTCTCTATGAATTCCCTTCGCATTCCATCCAGTCTCTCCTCGGCAGTTCGCAGCTCGGCAGACATCGCAGACAGAACAGCCTGGCAACACACACACCCTACACTTACACTACGCAACACTATGGTAGTAGAGGGAGGAAGTACAAGCAGTAGCATGCACGAGGTGCGGACAGGACACAACAGAGGAAAGTGGTCTGTCAGCCCTTCCCCACCCACTCACCTTCTCGTCGGCGGCGTCCTTGGCGTGTTCCCTGTGCTGCTCCAACTCCCTCCTCGTCCCTTCGGCCTCCTCCCTGGCAGCAGTCAGCTCGGCGCGCACCTGCTCCAGCAGTCTGTCCAGGCCGTTCTTCTCCTGCTCCACCCTCTTCTTCTCTGTCCTCTCGCTCTCCGCCTCCGCCTTCTGCGTCTCTGCCCGCTGCTCCCACTCGGCGTTCACAGCCTCGAGCTGCTTGTTCCTCTCCTCTAGAGACTCGTGTGCAGCCTTGAGATCGGCTTCCAGCTTCTCCATCTTGTCCTCCGTCTGCTTGCGCAGCTCCTCAGCCTGCTCCGCCTTCAACGTCACAGAAGCCAGCATGTCCTCGCTAGACTGCGAAGAAGAGCGCAGCTCCGACAGCTAAAAAGGAAACAGGTTAGCATAAAATACTAGTTAGTTGCATGTGTACCTCCTTCTCCAGCTTGTCCTTCTCCTCCCTGGCCTTCTCCAACTCCTCCATCTGCTTCTGCTGCAGCTCAGCCGCCATGGCATCTCCAGAATCGACGCTAGCACGGAGAGATGAGAGCTGCAACAACCAGACTGATACACATCCAATATCCACTCCCCACTCACCTCCTTCTCCTTCTCTTCCTTCTCCTTGCCCATCTGCTCCAATCCCTCCCTAGCCTTGTCCAACTCCTCCGCGTGCCTCTCCTCCGCCCTCTCCCTCGCCGCCTCCGCAGCCGCCAGCATCTTCCGGAGCGTCTCCTTCTCCCTCAGCTGCTCGTCCTTCTCTCCCTTCACCCAGTCCAGCTCCTCCTGCTGGCTCTGCTGCTGCTCCACCAGCTGTCGCAGCTCCTTGGCCGCCGCCTCGCTGGCCTGGCGCATCTCGTCCAGCTCCTTCTCCGCCTTGTCCAGCTTCTCCCTCAGTGCAGCCATCTCTTCTCCGGCAGCGTCAGTCGACTCGAGTCTCGATTGGAGGGCAGTGAGTTCTTGTCTCGTCTCGTCGAGCTCACTCCTCGCACTCTCCATCTCGCGCACACTCTCGTCCCTCGCGTGGCGGGCAGCCTCCAGCGCCTACAACCCACACGTCAACCCATACCACACACAATCTACTCTACCCGGCGCTTCTTGCGCTTCTTGTTCGTATTCTTATCACTACAAAACGACTGAAAAGGGATAGGATAATCGAAAGTACAAGTGTAGAGTGCGTACCGCATCGGTGACGCTAAGCTTCTCGGTGAGCTCACTCCTCTCGTCTGTCCAGGTAGACTGACAATCAGACAGCTGCAAACAACAATGGTCACATTCACATCTCTACACTAATTAATTTCCATTCAATTACTCTATCCCTGCTCACCTCGGATCGTGTCCTCTCGACGTGCTCGAGCTTCTCCTCCAACTCCATCACCTTCCCGTCCAGCACACTCTTCTCACTGCGCATCGCCTCCAGCGCCTTGCTCGCCACACGCAACTCCTCCTCCAACTGCGCCACTTTCTCCGCCTGCTCCGTCTGCTCCACGCCTGCCGCCTTCTCCTCCTCCAACTCCTCCGACGTCTTCTGAGCGGGCACGTCTCCTAGGAGGTCCAGTCCGAGCAGATCGGCAGACGGCGAAGACTCCACAGCAGACACACTCTGCACCTGCTGAAAAGAGCAAAGTCAGAGTCGATTCGACAAACTAGCTGTGAAACACAACCTTCTTTTTACGGCTCTTCTTTGATTTCTTTGGCGACTGCAATCAAAAACATTACAATCAATCGATAACTATTCGATGTACCTTAATCTCTACCCAACCGATACGGGCACGCACCATGAGCTCCTCCTTGTGGTCGAGTTGTCCGAGGAGGTCCGCCTCTTGCACCCCCTCCTCCTCCTCCTCCGGCTGCTGCAGCACATCCTCCCTGGCAGCCGATCGACGGGCCTCGTCGAGTCGCTGGAAACGCTGCTCCCACTCCAGACGCTCCGCCGCCAGCTTCTCGCGGTCCTCTGCAAGGAAAAGGATAGGGGGAACAGGGGAAGACGGGCACAAGGAAACACACCTTGAAGCGCCTTCTCCGCTTCCAGAGCCCTCTTCTCCATGTCGAGAACCTTGCACTCCACCGCGTCCCGTTCACTGCGCGCATCCTAAACCAATCGATATCAATCGATATCAATAATTATTAATCCTCACACTCACCTGTAGTTCCTCTGCTAGTCGCTCGTGCATCTGTGACAGCTCCTTGGCGCGTGTCAGCTCCACCTCCATCTGCTCATTCTCACACGTCAGACGGCGCACCTGGAAAATCACTGTACACTGTGATCATCAATCGATATCAGCTGATATCAATCGATACTCACCGTATCGTTGCGCTCATCGAGCATGGCCTTCAATTCGGCCAGCTCCGCCTCCAATTCAGAAGACTTGGAAGACGCACTGAAAAGTCAGTAAATAAACAAGTCAACAAAAAGTCCCAAGATACCTCTCCCTTGCACTACACTATCAGCGTCATGGGAAAAAAGAGGGAGTCTGCTGCGGCAATATTCTGTCTGCTCAAGAGAGGGGAGAGGGGAATGAGCAACAAAGAAACTTGATGCGATGAGATTGCGAGATGAGGTGGCAGCGGGCAGCCAGAGACACAGCCCGCCCATGCACTTGGGACATTAGATGGGAGGGGACGAGGCTTCCCCTCTCTCCTCTTCCCACACACGCGCCGCCCCGTAATTGGATCGTTGTGACAGCACCGCTGTTGTGCCAAGTCAGCCGAGACCCGCAAAAGGACCCTCTCGGAAGCGGGCGACCACCCATAATGGACACTGGGCGCGAGGACCAAGGGAGGAATCGCTATGCGTCACTGCATCAACATCATATACCTCGATGCCATTTTCCGTACGGCCGTCAATTGACATCTATCACTCTCGCATCATAGCATCATTGCGTGCATGTGACATACCCAATATCCATGCGAGACAAGAGGACACACTCGCAATGCGCGACCCGGGGATTAGGCCATATGCCCAGGCCAACATTATCAAGACGAACGAAAACGCACCAGGAAAAGAAGGCGAGAAAGCGGGTGAGGGCGTGTGAGAGGAGGAGGGAGAAGACGGAAGGACGACGCTCTCTCACTCCACTCTGCCAATCAGAGCACATGCACGGACAAACAACGAGAGAGAAGAAGAAATGATGGGGGAAAGAAGGGGGCGAACAGGGAGGGAAGAGGGCCGATCGGCACGCGCGCCCCACACGGGCGGTCGAGCCAGCGTGGCAGGGACAGGGACGACACTCCCACCTCATGCTAATCACCCAGTTGCCCCCGAGCCAGCGAGTTAGTATGCTAATGCCGGTGCGGGAGTGGCAGAGGGGGGATAATTGGCGGCGCGCGAAATCAAAACAGCCGCGCATCCAAAGCTGGCAAGAGCGCAAGGGCAATGGTCGAACCTGGCGCCTTGTTCCTCGCTGGCGCTGCGCAGTTCGTTGAGCTCTTCCTCCAGAGAGCCACACTCGCCGACCAGGGAGCTGCAACACAGGCGCGATGCAATGGCAGAGTTGCGGTTAGAGGAGGTGCGAGGGTGTGCGAGGCAGTGCACAAGGACGAGAGACGCAGACACACACGACACTCATGCATTGCTGGTGATAAACAAGCCGGCGGAGCGGACACAGACAGAGCAGGCAAGTGGCGTGTGTAGAATGCCCTCGGGGCACACAACAACAAACAACCAACAACCAGCGATAAACACATCTTCACACAACGAGAAAGAAACCACACAACCCTCGATCACGCTCACGCAGGCACCCTTCAGCTTCAGACTCACCGATGATGTTCCCTGAGCGTCTTGAGCTCTTCGGAAGCCGCCTCGGAGAGACGTTCAGCCTCCGAGAGCTGCGAGCGGAGAGACGACAGCTCGTCCTGGACAGCCTTCTGAAACGAAATCAAACTGAATGCAACAGCAAAATACACGTCACACAGTTCATAAATAATGAATATGCAAACATATGCCTATCCTTGCCGATTGAAATAAACATAACATTACATACACACGCACCTCTGCGTGGGCGGCCCTGTCTTCGAGGTGCTTGGCCCTCGTCTCCGCCTCGTCGCACTCTCCCTGCAGCTGCTCCTGCCGGGCACGCAGCGCAGAGATCTCCGAACGCGCGTGCTCCAGCCTGCAACACTCACTGCCATCACACTGTCCCTCCATCCAACCCCTCGTCGCCCCGCACCTCTCCGTCTCGGTGGTCCTCTGTCTCTCCATCTGCTCCCTGTGTCGGTCGACGATGAGCTCGTGTTCTCGGATCAGCTCGGCCACCTCCTCCCGGTGGCGGGCGCACATCGACTCCATCCCATCAGAGTGCGACGACGACTGAAACCATGTCTCATCAACGCGTATTCAGGTGCAATATGTACACACAACCTCTCTGTCCTTGAGCTTTCGCCGCCTAGTCCGCACAGGAACGCACAATACCATTGTGGACTAATATCAGTAATAACAGAACACAAATACTTTTCGGATATCGAGATTACACTCTCATTGCACACACATACACTCACACACTCACTTCCGACTAGCCCATCAATGCAAAAACTTGAGAGATGCACGACTGACCCTGAGTAATCGGCTCGTTTCATCTCCCATGTGCTACTTCCAACCTAATCCTAATCCCCGAAACAATTACAAAAAAGTAACACACACCTGTTCCCTGAGCATCTTCTCAGCCGTAGCCAAGCGCTCCTCCAGATTGCGCACCTCCGACTCCAAGTCACGGATCTACAAATCACAGAGATATGATTGAATCCCTATCATCAGTCACGTACCTTCTCCTTGTGCTGCTCGGTCTGTCCATCTTCTTCCTTCTCCTTCTCCGCTTCTTTCTGTTTGGCGGCCTCGGCTAGCCTCTTCTCGTACTGGGTGATGTTCTCCGCCATCTTCCTCTCCCACTCTGCCTTCTCCTTCTCCCACTCCTCCTCCATCTCTGCGCGACGCCGCGCCTCCTCGTCCTTCACTGCCTGCATAGCAAAGTGAATATGAAACACTGATTCCTGATTAGACTTTCTTATCTCGTACGCCTTAACCTTATCACCTATCAGCGCATGCTATCAAACCCATCACCCACCATGACTCCCTGGTGTTTGGCCTCGCTCAGCTTGTCGACCATCTCGGTCTTCTCAGCCTCCAGGGCAGCGACGGCTTCCTTGAGCTCGTCCACCTTCTTCTGCCAGCGCTCGTTCGCCTGTCCGTCCTGCACCTCCAGAGTGCGGTTCTTCGCCCGCAGAGACTCCACCTACAACACACCCGTGAATGACACGATACACGATCCAACGAGGAAACGACGCTCACCTCCCTATCCTTGGCGTCGAGTGCGCCGTGCATCTCAGCCTTGGTGGTGGCGAGGGCGATGGCGTGGTCGGCGTCCGTCTGTCACAGTCCGTGTACTCCCCTCCCCCCTCTAGCCTCACCTTGTTCATTCTCTCCGTCCACTCCTCCTCCAGCTTGTCCACTCGCGCCTTCCACTCGGCCACCACGCGGTCCGTAGCCAGGTCAGCCAGACCAGACTGCAACACCACAACATAGGGGGAAGATGGATGGATGGATGGACAGACACAAGGACAGATATCCAGGACCCACCTCGCCGTCTCCATTGGCGATCGCCTTCTTGAGCTTCTCGTTGTCCTCTGTCAGCTCGGCCATCTTCTTTCTGTTCCGCGTGATTTCCACTTTGCACTTTTCCAGCATCTCCTCTAGCTTCCGGGAACGCGCCTCCAGCTGGAACAAGCGCCAGTTACATTTATCATGCAATAATGGTACTGAACCTATTCATATTTGCCTATTTCCAACCATTTACACAAAACTTCAAATTACAACCCACCATAAACTCCCTGTCCCTCGTCGCTCTGTCTCTATAGACCCACGACATTTTTAAATAAGCAAATCACAGGCAGGCAGCTAGCAATTAGTCGGCAGCTCCGCTCATGCGGGATGGATAAAGGGGAGTGGAGAGGGCTTGTGCCAAATTGGTCGAGCACGCGAATAGTGAGGAATCAACGTGTCAACGGCGTGTCCCTTTATGAGGGTGGAGGGAAGAGAGAGGGAGGGGGCGGGGAGCTACCAGCTGGCGGGTAGAATTTGCATACACACATGCGCACACCCGATACACGGGAGAGGGGACAGAGTCATCGATCATTCATATTTCACACACAGAGGGCGGCGCGAGTGATTACGTATGCAATACGCTCCCCTTTTCCCCGTTCAAATCTCTTCCCCTCACTTGTTCATCTCTCTCAACGCATTTCACATCAATCGTACAATCGCGCCACTCTCACAGACAGAGAAAGCACTCGAGCACAAACGCAAAAATACCAACACTGGCTAACACTACTCCACTTATCGTTTTGTGAAACCCTCAACTCCCAAATATTTCATTTCACTTGACACTCCCGACTCAACCAGCTGGCAATAACCCCCTCTGTCCATCACGTGTTCGCGCATTTGCATAATTATCGATCGCGCACTCCACACCTCTCAGCACACACCGCAACACGTGTTTCGTGTCTCACCTGTGGATCGGGCGCTCCTCCCTTCTCGACTTGCTCGCGCAGCTTGTCGCTCAGGATCCTCTTCTCCCCTCGCAGTTTCTCGATACGAGAGAGGGCCTTGTCCTGCGTCTGCGCCAGAACAGTCTGAAACAAAACACAACATGCGAAATGTGGTAGTACGAACATTTCAACACTGCGACTGCACATCATACGGAGACAAAGTAGCAAGGGAAAGAGAACGAGACAAGTTCACTCACCCTGCACTTGTTGTTCTCGGTGACGACTTCGTTGTACTTCTTGACCAGCTCCCTGTATCGGTCTTTGTAGTTGGCCGCACGGCCCTGCAGCTTGTGCAGCACCGAACTGATCTGAAAGACAACATAGGGTAACAGGTAGGATGAAGCACATAGGGGGAAGCGCGTCTCTCTCTGTCTCTCTCTCTCTCTCTCTCTCTCTCCCTCTCTCTCTCCCTCTCCCTCTCTCCTCACCTGCTCCTTGCTGGCGCTCCTGACTACCGCCGAGCCCTGTTCATCGACAGTCGACTCGACGTCAGACTCGACAGTGTCGAGCATCGAGGGCACGCCCGTCAGACCCGGAACGGATGCGAAAAAATTGGACAGAGAACTGAATCACAAGAAGACATTATCAAAATCAACAGCACATTACGCTTATGCTTAGGCACCTCTCGTTGCTGTGGGTGCTGCCCCCGCTGTTCCTTCTCTCCCTGGGTGGCAGATCGAGTCCCAGTAGGTCCGCCTCCGACACCTCCTCCATCAGAGCATTCCCCACCTCAATCATACGTCAATTCACAACCAATCAACCACTTACAGAGTAGTTGAGGTTGTCATTGTTGAAGAAGCGGCGGGAGGTGCTTCCCGCGTCGCTACCAGCGTCACTCTGAATATGCAAATATCAAACAGAATACATTGTCTGAGGGCGAAAAAACAACTTCTATTCGGATAGTGGAAAACTCACGGCTCCGGAGCGCATGTTTCCGACTTGGGCGGAGAGTGTCTCCCCATACTGCTGCACGGTATTCTGTACTTGTGCTTGGAGGCGTTTCGCCTCGTCTTCTAGCTTCGATTTGAGCCCCTTGAACATCCTGACAGGATGCCCGAGTCAGGGCTGCAACAATGTTGTTGGTGAGATATGGTACTCGAGGACATCACGCAGCGCAAGCAATCAAAACAAGAAATCGGAAACAACTATTAGATTCAAGGTTGAAGTATTACACGGTACGATGCAACCGGTATAGCTGAACAAACAACCAACACAACATGAATTGATAAATTGGAACAAATTTATAGTAACAATAACAACAATAACAAAACAATATCGGTTTCATATATAATACACGTGTTGTTGAGAAAGTCACTGAGCATTCTTTCTTTTCTTGCTGGGTGGCGGCTGCACCTCCAACCACTTCTTCGAAGCCACCAGGTCGCACGTACCCTATTCAACCAATCGATAAAATCACGTTTTAATCAATAATCGATTACTTTAGCGAGATCGCACATGTCCATGAGGTTCTGGACAGACTTCTGCAGCGATCGCCGGTCGAGGCTGCTCACCTTGCTGAACACGATGTTCATTATCGAAATAGCATTGAAGACTCACATGACGAGAAACTTTCCGTCGACGGAGAGGTTGCGCTGTGCATTGCTACGCGCCGGCTCCTGAAACAGATCACATCACTCGTATTGAAATCACATTAGCCGGATGAATCAGCGCACCTTGTCGACGATCAGTGAGTTGCAGACAATCTGGGCGATACGCTCGCTGTCCAGATCCAATCGCACTTCGCTGCAATATTGACACGTGTAAAGCTACACTGTGATGTTGGAATAGCGAAAATAAGTGGCAGCATGAATGAAACGATCCGAGAACCTGTTCTCGAGCGTAGAATGCGGGACCGAATCCAACACAGATTCTTGGCATCTTCGCATTATCTCAGTTTTAATCCAATCGAACATGGCAGTATTGCTGGATACGTGGAGTAAAACACAATAATAACAAAAAAGAATAACAAAAACAACGTACGCGTGGTGGTTGAGATGGAGCTGAGCTGGAGCCTGCTCATCGTCCGATGACTGCGCCCCGTTATCGATTTCCATTACCTGATAGAATATAAATTTTTATGATGACATCAATGAAATCAGCTGTTGAAAAAGTAGTGAGCAGCCGTGGTTGGTGTAGTGAGAAATGTGACGTCATGCCCGCAAGCGATATTCCCCATGGAGCGCACGAATGTTATGATTCGCAAGAATATTTGAATTACGGTAAGGCGCGAAAACTGCGCGGGATCAACGCTGACCACCCCTTACGACTCAATCAATTACGTTTTCCGGACATTCATGCTATAGTGTCTATACGTTTCAATCATTTGTGTGATTAGTGTTGTATAATGTACAGCATTATGCAATGTACATTTAATACCATAACATTGCAGGCGAATATGTCCGCCGAAGACCAGCACATGGAAGACGTAGATGTGAAGGAGGAGGGGGTGAAGATGGAGGAGGACCAGGATTTTGAAGATGAGCAACCTACCGAAAAAGACGATTCGCCCGCAACAGGTTAGCGTTACGTTGTTTGTTGTATGTGTTGTCTAGAATTACGTATGTGTGTGATGTGTGCTTGACATGAATGACGTCTACTTCGTGAGCACGTGTGATATTGTTGCAAGAAATGTAATAGTAATATTGTCAGATTCTAACGATGCCAAGTTCGAGGCGGACTCATTCAAGCGTTTCGAGATGCTGCTCAAAAAGACTGAAAACTTTTCGCACACACTGTCTGCTGGAGACGTCGCCAACTTCAAGGGTGCGTTACTACTTTTAAATGCATGTATTTACCAAATCCAGTTTACACATGTGTTTAGCTACTGGTCAAGCAGCCACCCCCGGTCAGAAGAAGCGCGGGCGTCCCGCGAAGGCAGAGGTAGTGGATCACCGTCACAGGAAGACAGAGAAGGAGGAGGACGAAGAGCTGCTCAACGAAGCTTGCAAGGACACCGGAGCACCCGTCATCTTCGACCGGTCCCCGCCCTACATCAAGAACGGAGAGATGCGTGACTATCAAGTACGTTCTTTCTGAATTTTCTCATTTTCAATATTGATTTTAGGTGCGCGGTCTGAACTGGCTCGTCTCCCTCCAGCACAATGGCATCAACGGTATTCTCGCTGATGAGATGGTGAGTCAATGTCTATATCATGGTAATTAAGCATTAATTGAATAGATCTCGGATATTCTGAACGTCACATTTACAGGGTCTGGGCAAGACGCTGCAGACGATCTCTCTGGTGGGATACATGAAGCACTACAAGAACATGGCGTCTCCCCACCTGGTCATCACCCCCAAGTCGACCCTGCAGAACTGGATGAACGAGTTCGAGAAGTGGTGTCCCTCCCTCAAAACGTGCTGCCTCATCGGAAACGAGCAGGAGAGGGTGAGTAGATGCAGATTTCGCAACGCATTGATTTCGATAGTAACATAGTAAGTATACTATTTTCAGAACGAAGTGATTGACAACTACATCGCCCCGCAGAACTTCGATGTGTGCGTGACCTCGTACGAGATGATTCTCAAGTCGAAGACGGCTCTGAAGAAGCTGGTGTGGAAGTACATCATCATTGACGAGGCGCACCGTATCAAGAACGAGAAGAGCAAGCTGTCCGAGGTGATCCGAGAGTTCAAGTCGAAGAACAGACTGCTCATCACGGGAACACCCCTCCAGGTATGCAGTCGAAAGAGAGAGGGATAGAGACGGGCATGTATGTATGCGTCTCTTGCAGAACAACCTCCACGAGCTGTGGGCTCTGCTCAACTTCCTTCTCCCCGACCTGTTCTCGTCTGCCGAGGATTTCGACTCGTGGTTCGAGGCGAGCAAGCTGCACGGCAACCAGGACGCTATAGGAAGGCTCCACAAGGTACTGTGATTGTCATTTGATACTAAATTCGTTTTATATTCATTTAACACATGTGTGTTGTTGCAGATCCTGCAGCCGTTCCTGCTGCGTCGTATCAAGAGCGACGTGGAGAAGTCGCTGCTGCCGAAGAAGGAGGTGAAGGTGTACGTGGGTCTGTCAGCCATGCAGAGGGAGTGGTACACCAAGCTCCTCCTCAAGGACATCGACATTGTCAACGCCGCCGGAAAGACGGAGAAGGCTAGGCAAGTGCTATTCAATATTGCTATGGTCATGAATTTGTTAATGATTGTTGCAGGCTGATGAACCTACTGATGCACCTGCGCAAGTGCGCCAACCACCCGTATCTGTTCGACGGAGCCGAGCCTGGACCGCCCTACACGACTGACCAGCACATTGTGGACAACAGTGGAAAGATGGTGCTGCTCGACAAGCTGCTCAAGCGCATGGAGGAGCAGGGTGAGTCTTCCCCTCTCGCTAGCTCTCCCCTCTTATTGACCGTATTCGTTGCAGGCTCTCGCGTGCTCATCTTCTCGCAGTTCTCTCGCATGCTCGACATGCTGGAGGACTACTGCTGGTGGCGCAAGTACGACTACTGTCGTCTGGATGGATCGACGGACCACAACACTCGCACTCGTTCGATAGCCGAGTTCAACGCGGAGGGCTCTGAGAAGTTCATCTTCATGCTGACGACGCGGGCGGGAGGCCTGGGAATCAACCTGGCCACTGCCGACGTGGTCATCCTGTTCGACTCTGACTGGAACCCCCAGGTCGACCTGCAGGCTATGGACCGCGCGCACAGAATCGGACAGAAGAAGCAGGTGTGTTGAGCTTTGTTCGCTCGTGTTAGTTGTTGCCTGTTGTTTTAATTGTCTTGTTTGTAGGTGCGCGTGTTCCGCTTTGTGACGGAGCACACTGTGGACGAGCGCATCATCGAGACTGCGGAGAGGAAGCTGCGTCTGGACAATGTGGTGATCCAGCAGGGAAGACTGGCAGAGGCACAGAAGACACTGGGCAAGACGGACATCGCCGACATGATCAGGCACGGAGCAGAGCAGGTAGGCAACGGGAGAGCGAGAGGGGAAGACACAAGGGCTGGGTGTGAATGCGCTGTTGCAGGTGTTTGCGTCCAAGGATTCGATGATCACGGACGACGACATCGACACTATCCTGGCAAATGCCGAGCTGAAGACTGAGGCACTCAACAAGAAGTTCGATGAGCTGGGAGAGTCCAGTCTCAGGACATTCACCGTGAGTGGAGAAAGAGAGAGCAGAGCAGAGAACAGGGCAACGGGGTCATTAGCAATCGTTTAGATGGACGCTCCTGGCCCCGAAGAGGCGAGCTACTCGCTGTACAACTTCGAGGGCGACGACTGGAGGAAGAAGCAGAAGGAGCAGATGGGTCAGTTCTGGATCGAGCCGCCCAAGAGGGAGAGGAAGGCCAACTACGCTGTCGACCAGTACTTCAAGGAGGCCATGGGAGGCGGAGCCACGAGCGAGAAGTCGAGCAAGGTACGTCTGTTTGTACTGAATTGTTGTGTTGTATTGATATGTAATATATGTATGGTTTTCCAGGCTCCCCGCCCGAAGCTGCCGCCTGTGCACGATTTCCAGTTCTACCCGCGTCGCCTGTTCGAGATTCTTGACCAGGAGATCTACCACCACCGCAAGACTATTGGATACAAGGTATTGGTTACACTGATTTATGGAAGCTGGAAGCGCTGTAGACGAGACGGACAACAGTACAATAACAATAACTAGACTGTGCAAATCGGGTATATAGATTAGAGATTGGATAGATGTGTTCAAGGTTCAAGCTAGGTTTTCTACATATGGGGCGGGTGAGCTGAGTGGGCTTTCGTACGTCTCGTCAATGCTAAACTGTCCCCGGATGGTCGGCGCGATCTCGGCTTCTTCCTCAAGGGAAGTATCGGATCCCCACACTGAATCTTCCTGCTGAAAAAAATCATCCTAATCCCATTTTTTTCACCCTTCACCCACCTTGTACGATTCTTCGACGAGGTCCTCAGGGAACTTGATGAGCGTGGGCTTCTTGTTGGAATCTTTCATGGGGAAGACGAGGTACTGGGTGGACTGGAAGTTGGTCATGTCGTCGAGTGATGACATGGACATGCGTCTCTCGAATGAGAAGGAGCGGTTGGAGGCGAGCGATGGAAGACAGCCACGGGACGCCTGCGACTGGGACGAGCGGTCCGTGTCTGTGAGGGCTCCGGGAGTCACCTAGAGTGGGCATGATTGCATGCGTCCGGAACCGCATTGACTCACTCTGACAGGCGCGGCTCGTCCTCCCTTGGCGCTGCGTCCACTCGGGTGCGGAGTGGAAGTAGACCGCTGGTTTCGGTTGAGGTTGGACAGAGAGCCAGTGCTCTGTGAGTGTCGCATCGACTGATCATCCAAACGAGTGTCGGACAAGTTGTTGTTCAGACCCCGCTTGATCTTGATGTTGGAGCTGCTACTAGTGCTCTTTCGTGAGCCGTGATCTGAAAGACTTGTTGTGTTCACGGTATTTTGTACTGTACTCTGTTATCATCGATCGCTGTCCTATGAACCTATATTGACGGTTGGTTAGTGAAATGAAAGAGTCTTGGACTTGCGTATGTAAGCATGTAAGGAGCTTTAGTGTAGGTATTTGTGGTAGATTGCTTCTGGCTCAGCACGGATTTGGCTCTCTCGACGATTCGCAGCGCAATGTGATAATTTGGTTGATTGAAATATATAGGAGGTTGTTTGGTGTCTTTGTACGCATACTAACCGTATCGCCGAATTGACAGCGAGTTGTGAGTGGACGAGTCGTTGGAGTGCGTATCAGCTGATTCCTGAAGATGAAGACTACGCTACGATAGTTCCATGTGCATATGTCTACCTTGAACTCTGTGAATGGCGACCGGTTGAAGTGTAGTTGCGTGGGTTTGATGACCTGTGCCAGCCGAGCACTGATCTGCTCCATGGACTTCTTATGCTCGAGTCGGTCGTAGACGATGGACAGACGGTAGCCCTGAGAGCAGTTACTAGATATGTTGTCTTTTCACTCTATTCACAAGACGGCTTCTCTTGGCGACCACATGAGAGGATGATGGGATTACGACACACCTAAATCGCATCCCTACGCAGGGGCATGTTTTGCATTATGAAATTTTTAAATCATGCCTGCAGAGACTTACGTGGTAGAGGACGTCTTGGAGGAGACCGTAGTCAATGTCCCCATATGTAGAGTGCTCTCGGAAGGGTAGTGTCGAGTTGGGGTTGCGGACGATTGAGCCATCGCTGTTAAGTCTGCAAGACCTAGAGTGGGCTATCCTTAGCTAGGGTGTAGTTGCTAATTGACTCACTTGATCTCTCCCCTCTTCTTGTTCCTCGCACAGATGACGAGCTTGGTTCGCGGCGGACGCAGCATGATGACTGGTATCATCAGATGCCACGCGTACTGCAGCGTGATGAGACAATTGAGATCGGCCAGTGTGAACTCGTTCACAAAGAAGATGAGCGCCTGGCAAGACGAGTTCATCAAGGTCACGTAGCAGTTGCTCACCTCTGCATTGGCGAGCAGCGTACGCGTGGAGGAGTTGGGATCCCACTTGGCGCGGTTGCAGCCCACAAAGTAGTCTGGCAGTAGATCGAGTGCGATGGACTGGAGAGAGCTGAAAAAGGACACTCGATAAGGGAAGTCAAAGTAAAGAACTGACCTGTTGTGCCATCGTTTGGGGATGAATCCGCAGATGAAGATGGTTCTCTGCGAGGGCATCTCGCGGAGAAGACTGTCGCTCTCGCTGCACGGCGAGTCACCTGCGAGACTCATCGTCGCCAGTGGGACAATGAATTGACAGGGAGAGGGGAGAAGAAAGAGGTGTGAGAAGCCACGCCCAGGTGGACAGAGGCTCATCTGAGATTGAGGATGTGCGAGAGGGGGAGGGATTGTGTGATATGAGAGAGATAGCATAGCAACGCGGGGATGAGCGAGTGGGAGAGGAGAGAGGAAGGAAGAGACTCGCTTGTACCGGAGATGGGATGGCTCGTCGCCAGCTCGATAAGAAAACAGTGGCTGCGTTTGTCCAATTAGTACGACAGATAGAGGTCTCGTGGGAAACGTAGGTATGTGTGGGTGGCTAGGCTATGTTGCTCTGTGCTCTCGGTCAATTTTCAATTACCTAATTCTGAATAGCACACCCTGAGTATAGTAGCAATTAGGAGATGTGCAATATAAATAGGAACATTGTGTTGATTGGTTCATTATTATTAAATGTCCACAACATTAATGTTTCTTTCTTTTTCAGGCGGAGAAGCCGAAGGACTGTTCGGGCAAGGAGGCGGAGAAGAAGCAGAAGGAGGAGCAGAAGAGGATCGACGAGGCGAAGCCGCTGACGGAGGAGGAGGAGACGGAGAAGGCCGAGCTCCTCACCCAGGGACTATCGAACTGGAGCCGCAGGGACTTCTCCGCTTTCGTCAAGGTGATCACCGCACCGAGGCTTCGGGATTTCTACCACGTGCCTCGCTTGTTTTTCGGTTGTCATCAGATTTTGGGGTGTCTTACTGTCTCGGTGGATTCGACGACGGTTGCGTAGGAGCTAAGCAGAGTAATCGGGGCGGATGAGTCTGTTGGAATCTGTATCACGAGGAGATAAGAGATTGGCGGCTACTGCAACGGCCGTCGATCCCTCGGAGCAGAGAGGCAATTGCGAACGAATTAGTAGTAGATAAGATGATCAATGTGGAATGAGGACAATTTTCACAGTTTACAGTTGCGAGAGAGAGAGAGAGAGAGAGAATTCAAATTGAACACTCTTGACGTAATGACGATTGCAGGCGAACGAGAAGTATGGTCGGCAGGACATCGCGAATATTGCGGCCGACCTGGCTGAGACGAAGACTCGCGAGGAGGTGGAGGAGTATGCGAGCATGTTCTGGGAGAGGGTCGACGACCTCGCCGACCACGACAAGATACTGGCGCAGATCGAGAAGGGAGAGACGCGCATCCAGAGGAGGCAGTCGGTCAAGGTGGCACTCGACGCCAAGATCGCCAAGTACAAGTCGCCCTACCACCAACTGCGCATCGCGTACGGAACCAACAGGGGCAAGACATACACCGAAGAGGAGGACAGGTGAGAGAGAGGGGGATAGAGATGACTGACTATATTGCAGGTTCCTCGTGTGCGAGCTGCACAAGCTGGGTCTGGACGGGGACTCTGTGTACGACGAGCTTCGCTCCGCTGTCCGCGCCGCGCCCCAGTTCCGATTCGACTGGTTCATTAAGAGCCGCACCTCGGCCGAGCTGCAGAGAAGGTGCAACACACTCATATCCCTCATCGAGAAGGAGATGGGCGAGGCGGAGCAGAAGGGCGCCAAGGGCAAGGGGAAGGCGGGCAAGGAGGACAAGAAGGACGACGACAAGGCCACTCCCAAGGCGCCCGCCAAGAGGGGCGCCGCTGCCACTCCCCGCTCTGCCAAGAAGGCCAAGGCATAGAGGGAGGCAGAACAATCCCCTGTGAGTGTGTCCCCCGTTACCACTGTTCCGAGTGTTTGTTTGATCTGTTTCGTCTCACGAACTGTATGTGTTTCCAGCATTAATACCGTCCCTTATCTCCCATTGGTCTCGCAATTGTATGTAGGTTCTACTAGCCGCTATGTCAACTATTATTATGTCAACTATTATTTATATTCGTACATTGTATTATTCGCACTGAAGTATCGTAATGAACGGTTGTAATGGTATGTACACGAGAGGTCAAGTGATGGTAATTGATGAGGCTGAGATGCAATGAATGAATAGACTCGTATCACTGGGATGACTGGGAGAAGGAGGGGGTAGGGGACTACTGCTGGGGATAGAACTGGCCCTCGAAGGAGGAGTTGGGGGAGTAGGAGGGACACTGCTCGGGGTAGAAGTACTGCGGGGGCTGTGCCATCTGGCAGGAAGGGGGCGGGGCCGGGGTGGGCGTGGCGGAGAGGAGGCGCGGCTGGATGTTCATGAGGGACGCGATGAGGTTGGTGGTGGTCTGGCTCATTCCATGGGACAGCATGCCCGCATACTCGAGAGCCGACGGCGGCTGCTGCGACTGCAGGATGCGGTCCAGAGCAGCGATGTAGTTCCTGGAAAGAGGTACGGTAAGAAGAGGTACGATAGGAGACTTATAGAGATACGGTAAGCCAAGCTTAGTGAGATGCTACGAGAATTTGAATACGAGATGTGTGTTTTATGCGGGGGTTTATAGTCCCATCTGTTGCAAGCGAACATAAGGGCGAGTAATTAGAGAAAGGAGAAGCGTTTTCCAAATTGCGGCAAAAGCGACATAGTTCATGCACTGTGTGTCTTGCGCAAGAGACCACATTCGAATAGAGGTGGTGTGAATAATACATTACGTGATTGCAATTTTCTCTCGCGTTTTCTATATGAATCGTAAACAGCGTAATTACCAGTACGGTAATTATGGCTATTATACGAGGACAGGCGAGGGGGGGGGGGAGATTTATGTGTGCTCACGGAAAAGCGACACTGTTTGGATTGCGAACGTTTGCATAGGTAACAAGTGTATCCATGATCGGTATTTGCATAGATTAGAGAGGGGAGTGATTGATGGGGATTGTTTGAATCTACCTTAGAGAGAGAGAGAGAGAGAGAGGGGGGGGGGGAGAGAGGACGTACCGTGCAAGTCGTAGGGTCTCGATCTTGGAGAGCTTCTGATGCTGGGTGGTGAGGGGGACGACTGCTCGAAGAGTGTCGAGTGCAGCATTCAGACCGTGCATCCTCTGTCGCTCACTGAAACGAGAAGGGGTGAGGACATGAGGACCGGGTGAAGAGAGTGTACTGTACTACCGTAAAAAGACGCAAAAGCCATGCCAAACTCGAAATCTCACTCTCACTGTGAAATGAAAATGCATGAGCGAGGAAAGCGGAAAAGCGAGATGGCTCAAGTCGGTGCGAAACGCAGGTACAATAGCCGACTTACCGTCCGTTTGCCTTGACGCGACGCACACGCTGCTTGGTGACCTTGCCGGAATCGTCGAAGGTAGAAGGAGCCATTCTTAGAATACGGTAGCTGTCCGGAAACGGAAATGCCTGTGGGAGAGGATGCGTGGGTGGGTTATATAGGGCGGGGGCGGAGCGCGCGCGAGTGGGGATACGGTAGCCCCGCCCACGCGCGCGCATGCCTGGCACCCCCGGGGGAAACAAGTGGCTCGGGTCAAGAGAAGTTGGCAAGTGAGACGGATGAATGGAGGGTGGCAATGGGAGAGTTGAGGGTGAGAGTGGCTGAGTGGATGGAGACAGGTGGGATGAGTGGGGATTAGGAGGGACGATTCGACAAGAGGATACGTGACAGCACGGGACAATGACAGAAACACGACTGGCTATTGTTGAACATGGGTTCAAGTGGGCAGAGACGGGCTGGTGGGAGAGTGGGGAGTACTGTAGTTGGGTGAGAAACTGGGGAGGAATAAAGCCGGCGCCTCTCCAACCTCGTAGCAGGCTGGGTAGTAGAGGGCACTAACCGGACTCGTGCACGATTGGCTACTCTCTACATATTTGGTATTGAGACTGGAGAGATTCTGGTAATTTCTGGTAGACGTCCCTTCAGAATCGATCATAGGAGGCATAGGAGCACGTATCTTCCACCGAGATCGAAACTTTCCACTTCCAGGGACACTCATATTCGCAAGAATAACGGAGTTAACAAGACAAAACGACTGTTATGAGGTGCTAATGACAGGTTGTGTGTTGATTGTATGTGTTTATCTATCTTCGTGTTGATGGGTGGAAAATGATGGAGCTGATGAGGCCAACTGTCAGCAGTCTCCTCCCCTCGCTCTCTGCACTCATTATAATTACCCCACCTCCACAATTTCGTGATTGTCTCCAGTGATTCATCATCATTATTACATTATTTCTGGATATGCGTGTAGCTGTGATATGCAAGAAAATGAATGTGTTGCTTTGATACGGTAGGTATCTGCATGTAGTTTTAGTGGTATGGTATTGTGATACCGTACATTTTCGGCGCGTCTTTTGCGCGCCTTTTCATGCATTGTTTCATGTGTCGATTACTGCCGCTTGGTCCATTTGTGGCGCGAGTGATTTGCATATGAATGCAGGATGCGCGAGAGTCGAGTGATCCCATCTCAGCCTTTATCTTTCCGCCTCACTGCACCCTCCCGCAGTATGCTGTTATTGCTGTCAAGATGTTGTCTCTGTCAAGACCGAGTAATTTCACACATTTTATTATACTCGGTTTTAGTATAAGGAACCCCACAAATCAAGCATTACATGTCCCTATACCCTATCATGTTACCGTATTGCGTCACTTGCCCTGTCAAGTGTCAAGGAGGCGCCGAGAGTGGAGTGTGTGACTTTGGATTACGGTGCGAGACAAAGGGGGTACGGTATGCGGATTAGGTGGATGAACACAGTATGAGGTGGCGGGAGGATGTGAGAGGAGGAGGTGTCCTCAGAGTCAAGGTGTCGGAAGAGGATTAATAAAGGATCAAGGATATGAGATTCGCGCGCGCTGGATTGACTTATGATCAAAGGCTGGGTTTATTTGATATCGACTTGATGCCAGTTGATTCTGTCAATTTCTCTGAGATTGATCTTTTCTGAACTGATTGGTGATTGACATTTACACACGCCCATTTATCATTCATATTATGCACAATCAGAATCCTCACATTCGGAAAGACAGAAAGAAGTAGTAGATAAAAACAGAATAAAACAGACACGGTAATATCAGATATGATGATTCACGTAAATGGCGTATCTGGTGTTGTGTTTCGTTTCTCTTCGCCGCAGATTATTTCCACATCCGCTCCATTTTCGGTCGCCTCTCTCTCTTTTGATGTGGCAATGATTTGATGGATGTGGGTGTGAAGCGGGCAGTGATTTGCCATTTGCATGCCGTTCATTTCACGCCTCGCTCGGTGTCTAATTGATTGGCAGTCCCATCCCATCCCCTCTGATCTGACCGCCTCTCACTCTCGGCACCCCGCTGCCTACAAAAACAAAGACGCGCGCCCTCCGGATTAGCATAATCTCATCCGGTGAAGAGAGAGTGTGGAGGAGGGAGAGGGCGCAGACGGGCGGCTTCTTTATGGCGAGATCGCACCTAATAAGGGGTGATGGATGAGCAATACGGTAGGGTCGCGCGATATTGGATTAGAGAAGCGGAAGAGTGAATCATTTTGTGGGGTATGAAAGAACCGTAACGCCGTATTCTGTTTTTATGAACAGTTTAACAAGATGATGTGACATGAACCAATACCAATACCGTGGAATCAACCAAAATGATCACTATGCATCCTGTGTTTGTGCATATATGGATACATGGAAAGGGTGGCAGGATAGGGGATTATGGTTATGTGAGTGTTTGATTGTTTTCTGATGTCACACATAGTGCTTACCTGTCCACACACCTGTTGGAATGCGGGATCGATTCGCGCACATTCTGCCATCTGCAACTGTGCAAACAGACAGAGAGAGTGAATGAAGTGTAGAGAGCGCAGACATGACAGAGTGCGAGAGAGCACTAGGATGAAGAGGGTGCGGAGAACAAACAAAAGTGCATGGAGAATACCTGCTCGGTTTACAGACAGCTAACTCGTTTCGAGTTTTTTTAGTGAGTTCGAACGCGGTTTGTGTTCCGTTGACGAATTAGTAGTAACGATGTAACCAACTGTAGTATCCACTATGTTGCATACATAGATTTCGCAAATGCAGTGGTGTTTGTGTGCTCACATGACTGCCTGATCGGGGCATAATCCATTGTGAGCCACAGTGGCTTTGTCGGCTGGTGAATCGCGCCCGATCAACACACCATCCAATCGACGACACTCCTACGTTTCCTCCGCGTACTCCTTCTTGTGCTAACTATTGAAGTGCTTCCTACCACCTACACCTACCACACATCCTTTCTAAAGTCTCGTGTTGCTTACGTTTGTTACTAGGCAGCCGGTTGCCACGAAATTTATTCTTTCCCAAAGTGGACACTCTTTTATGTGTTTCAGTGTCCAGATACTTTTAGTGTCCAGATTCAATTTTCTCTGTGATAAACTTGGGTGTCTGAAGTGCTTATCAGCACCTCTCCGCTCTCACTATCGATTCGCGAATTTGATACACGCACGGGGTATGAAATCATTCGACAATGACGCATACCCCGCCGCCCGTCCGAATTTAGCAATTTGACTCTCTGGAAACATGTTTTCGATGTTTTCATGTTTCTCCACTATTGTTACTATTGTTTCCCCTCACGAATTCAAGTCAAGTGTTTATCCGGAATCGTTATAGCTGAATATGACAATCACAATCACAATGATAGGATAGGAAGCATACAGTGGGCCAAGATCTTATGGGCTAACGCCGGGGAAAGACAGTTGGGCAGACGAGGTTAGTGGCGGAAGACGATTCTTGATCGATAATTCTCCGATACTTGATCGATATTCTTTCCATAGACCATTAGAGTACCATTGTTGATGTGACAGCGCCGGAGACTCCTTTGCTTTGCACATAGTATCTCCTCGCGCCTGAACTGCTTCCACATGAGCTACTTCCCGCCGGCTCAATGGATGTCTTGGGAAGGATTCTTGTCGATGCGCCCGATCATCCGGCAGCGGCGGGGCAAAATGAAGACCCGACCGCACGCCGCGGGGAAAGAAGAAGAATACGAATTCCTAGTATGAAATGTGACTGATTCCAGATGCGTCGACTCCTTCCCCTATCCTTTCTCCTCGTCTGTTTCGTATCCTCGCAGGATATCCAAGTGAATGGCGTGAAAGCCTTCCTCGACGAAGTCGAAACCACCACCACCGAGAAACCCAAGGTATTTCGATTTACATCTTCATTGTACTCTCTGTTTACTACGAAAACATGTCTCATCAGGTGCCATGTCCGTTCACGTCTTCCGAGAGTCGTGACTGCGAGACGTGTGTCGACAAAGGAAGCGTGCGTATTGATTATTTATTTATTTATTTTATTTGTCGAACGTGATGATATTTTGAGTTACTACTACTTGCTTTATTGATTTATACATGTTAATCGAATCCCGTTCAGCACTGCTTCTACTGCTCGGAGAATGGCGGTTTCTGCGGGGATCACAAGCTGCGTCTCTCCATGAACCAGTTCCAGGGATGCAAGTACGACCACGTACACTACAACCAGTGCATCGGTACGCTTCATCGACTGATTTATTGATTTATTGATTACCCTGTATTCGCAATTCATTCATTGTTCGTTTGCAGCCAACGTGAAGACGGTGGCTATCACAGTGGGTATCCTCGTGGGCGTTCTCCTATTCATCTTGCTCGGAGTCGGATGCTACTGCTGCTGCAGGTATTACAACTTACAACCCTTCCCCTCTCTCTCTCTCTGTCTGTCTGTCTCTCATTCTCTTTCTTTCTCTCTCTCCCTCCCCCCTCTCTCCACCCTCCCTTTCCAGGTACAAGGCATGGCAGCGTGTGCGCGCGATGCGTCGCGGCGAGAGGGAGAACTCGGTGGGTGGTCGCATAGTTTCGATGAATGAGTCCACTGATGGCCTTCTGGTTTCAGCGCAACCGCGCGGCGATGTCAGCTCGCGAGGAGCGGGCGTTCGAGAGAACCGAGCAGAGGAGGGCACAGACGGATGCATTCCGGGTCAAGTATGGTGGGTGAGAGAGGGGGGGGGGAGAAAGAGAGAACACTATTGACAGGTCTGTCTACCGGCGACCCGAACGGAGCAGTTGGAGCAGTGAAGATCGCCAAGGCAGTCTAAGCCTCCTCCTCCTTCTCCTCCTTTTCCCCTAACACCTCTCTCCGGTTCCCCCATTGTATCTACTCCCTCCTTCCCCATATATCGGGTATTGCAATACAGAAACAAGTGCCCAAGTCAGATGTGCAGTAATAAACACGTTATATATCCAGATTGTAGATTAAAAAGCCGGATCAAAGAAACGTTTTATTGAAATCATCTGGGATACAACAATGTGAAAAGTAACATGAAACATAAACAAAGTACTGCATAACAACAGGTATCGTCTTTGAATGATGAGGGAATACGCTAAATATCTCTCAGAAGTTGTACTCAAACTAAGTGTACGAGTAACACGGTAACATATGATTCAGTATAGTTAGTAGACGTGAATGTGTAACAAAGTATGCATATGTAAAAAATGTGTGAATACTACGTGATATAAACGATAAACTTCTCTCACTCAGCTTCTACTCACCGCCTACACCTCCTTTCGCTGCTCCTTCTCCTTCTTGCACTTCTCCGCCTCCTCCTTCCCCTTTTTGAGCTTCGCCTTTGCGATCTCGTTGTCGCGCTTTTGCTTCAGAGCCAATTGCTCTTCAGTCTAAAAGTAAAACATTCAAATTTCCAATAAATACAGATACACTGCACATACCCAGTGAGGCACTGAGCGCTTTGCCGGCAGGACAGAAGAAGTGCTGGTCTGGAACGCACATATAATACGGCGTATAAAACAACATGTGATAGTGTAACTACTCCCTCCCTTCCACTCACTTCTCCAGAGTCTCGTTTCCTCTTGTCCTTGCACTGCCGTCTGTCCCCCGTGTCTGGGCGCGCCGAACGGGTGACGGGCATCTGAACACAACCACATCACTATATCAATCGTACTGCCATCTCACCTGCTTGTTCTGTGCGGCGCGCGCCCTCTCCTCCTTCTCCTCCCTTTTCTGCTCCCGCTTCCGCCGAGCCGCCTCGTTCTTCCGCACCCGCGCCGCCTCACGCTGCTCCGCCGTCCGACGCGCCTGTACAGAGAGAGAGAGAGAGAGAGAGAGAGAGAGAGATCCCTTTCAATCTTACCTTCCACGCCGCTTTGTACTCCCTCTCTCGCTGCTTGCGCTCACTCTCCGATAGACGCGTCTGGAAACAATGGTGAACAAACAAAGCAATGATTTCTCTTCGTTTTCGCACCCTCGGTTTCTTGTGTGCCTTGACAGCGACTGGTGTGTTGTGTGTCTCCCCCGTCTCCTTCTCCACAGCAGCAGCCTTGTCTCCCACCTGCCGCTTCACAGGACGCCTCTGAAGCAACGAACCGTGAACACACTGACGCGAGTTCACCTGGGTGGTCTTTTCCATCGGAGCAACACTCGTCTTCTCCTCCATCTCCACATCACCACTCTGGAACAAAACTCTGGCGACAATATGATAACGCGCACACCTGAATGGCCATCTGCTCCTCCTGCTCCGTCTCCGTCGACTGCTCCTTTTCCCGCGGGCCAGCCGCCATCTCCTTCTCCACTTGAATCTCGACAAGTTGACTCTAAACGACAATATGGAGATGATATGATAATATAACTTTCCAACCTGCTCGTTCGCATACACAATCCTTTCCCTATCCACAACCTTGAGCACTTTCACGAGCGCCAGCCGGAACGCCTGAATATGCACATACACCACCGATCAATAATCAATAGTGTCGGCTTACATGTTCCGACCGTCTGAGGATCAGGTCATTCATGGCGGCCACTTCCTCTTCGAACACCTCCGCACCAGTCTCCTCGCCACTCTTCCTACGCGCTCGCAACACACTGAACACGCAATACTCTCTCTCTCTCTCTCTCTCTCTCTCTCTCTCTCTCTCTCCCTCTCTCTCTCCCTCTCCCTCTTCAAACTCACGCACTGCAGTACCATCGCATCGCGCGACGCTTCTAAATGAGGTGGTGTTAGAATAAGTGGAGGATGCGGATCCATCACAAACCTTCTTTCCCTTCGTCTTCATGGTACTCGCTCCCTTCTCCTGCTCCTTCTCCCCCGCCTCTCCTCTCTGCTCCATCTCATCCTCCTCCTTCCTTGGCACTCAGCCGGAACGCCTGAATATGCACATACACCACCGATCAATAATCAATAGTGTCGGCTTACATGTTCCGACCGTCTGAGGATCAGGTCATTCATGGCGGCCACTTCCTCTTCGAACACCTCCGCACCAGTCTCCTCGCCACTCTTCCTACGCGCTCGCAACACACTGAACACGCAATACTCTCTCTCTCTCTCTCTCTCTCTCTCTCTCTCTCTCTCTCCCTCTCTCTCTCCCTCTCCCTCTTCAAACTCACGCACTGCAGTACCATCGCATCGCGCGACGCTTCTAAATGAGGTGGTGTTAGAATAAGTGGAGGATGCGGATCCATCACAAACCTTCTTTCCCTTCGTCTTCATGGTACTCGCTCCCTTCTCCTGCTCCTTCTCCCCCGCCTCTCCTCTCTGCTCCATCTCATCCTCCTCCTTCCTCTGGCACTCATCCTCTGCCGGCACCGACACATCACACTCAGTCTGTAATCAAAACAACATTATTAAAATACATTGAACATTTTCCAAATTTCAATCGCATGCCCATTCTTCTCAATACAAGTATTCACCCTATCCATTCCTCAACGTAGGAATCAACCTCCCCCCTCACATCGTCATCTCCATGGTCTCACTGTCCTACACTCATAATCATACCCCACACAGTTGGCCCCTTCGACATCTCTTCTCCAATCACCTCTCCGTGTCCGGCCCTCTCCTCCTGTCCATCCTCAGCCATCTGCACCTGTTGCACATCCGCACCCATCATCCTATCTTCTCCTTCCTGCTCCGCACGCATATCCATGTCCTGAAAACAAAACATCGCCATGCGCAGTCACTTCCACACAATAACAATCATAGCTATTGCCAACAACCCACCTATTATTTTCAACATAATCATTCATGGATAACCACTTTTCAAGCTCTGATCTCTCCTTGCCCACGTACCTGTTGTTGTTCCTCAGTCTCCTCCACGCGAGCAGCCATCCCTCCTCCCGTCTGCTCTTCTCCAGCCATGCCCCCTCCAGTCGACACATCCCCTGCCAGTTCAGCGTCCTCGGGCACCTGAATCGAAATCGTTTACAATAGTAGCTGAGATGAGACAGAAACGCACCTGTCCAATCGTCTCCACCTCCATGTCTTCCACGCCTTCCTGCTCCCTCTCCTCTCCGCCTCGTTTAGAACCTCCTGCAGGGTCTCTCCCTGAAATAGCGCACTTTTACCCTCTCTCTCTATCTCTCCGGTGTAATCGACTTGATTTACCTGTTCCATCCGCTCCACCTGCTGCGCAGTGACTGTGTGGGAGACGAGCCGAGCCGAGTCTGCGTAGGCCACGTAGGACACGCGCGAGAAATGCACATTACACATCCACTGAACGACTGTGACTCCATTTCATCCTCCCTCTCTCCCTACCTCGATTATGAACGGCCGCTTGTGCCTCGGTGGACAGGGCGAGAAGGTGATGAGTGAGGGATGCCTGGTGTGAGTGGAGGATGGTATTTGAATGGCCTTCCATCTCACCTTCCATCCGCGCGCGCCAGCCACTCCACGCACACACTGCATTCCAGGTGGTGGTTCGCCTGCAAGACGACTCACAATCACATCACGGACCACGCCACTCCAGCTGACTATAAGTGCATGCAACTATTACACTGATAGTTTTTAGCAACGATGAACGTTAGGAAACACAACAACATAAATCTGTTCAGACCACACCATCCCTCTCTCCTCACCTCCAGGAGACTAATCACCAACGGACCGGCAACATCGAGAGGCACTCGGGAGAGGTCCACTATGAGATCAACATACATCTGGAAGCAGAGTATGAATGGAAATGGGATACGAAAACATGCAAATCCTACAAAGCACACACTGTTTCTGCCCTTTCACTTGACTTGACAGTTGTGATGGGCTTCCAGAAGTATACAACCTACTGTGCAATGAGAGAGGAAGTTAGGGGATGCATGCAGAAGAATTATCACCATGAACAATGCAAGGTATCCGGAGCGAGAGTGATTACCTCAACGCTGATAGAATGGAAGTAGACACCGACAAACACAGCAACATCGTTCTTCTCAAGGTTTATTGAACTTTACAACAAGACAAATACAACAAAAAATATGTGATCAAATATGCTATAGTGTTAGTGTTAGTGATGTACGAGTGGATCAAACGAGATCGAGAACAGCCAGGTTGTCGCGCGACTGAAACACTTCCTACCTCCCTTCTCTTTCTCTTTCTCTTCCATCCACCCACCACTCCCGTATCCTGGATGAACTTGGTGAAGAGGGGGCGGACGAGGGCGTTGAACGTGTTTCCCTCCGAGTCGCCAGAAGGCAGCAGCTGCGGAGTCACCATTACGTGAGACGCGCGCACGTCTAGAGGAAGTTCATGCTGGAGAGAGGGGGAGGGGGGAGATGAGTCACTCACTGCGGATGATGTTCGTCCACATCTCCAGCTCCTCGTTCGTCTCCAAAGGAATCGAGTAGATACACAGATGAGAGATCTGCATTATGTGCATTCACAATTTCTCCGGATAAAATAATAATAATCAAGTAGAATAACTCGCATTGTCGATTTGTCCGATGTTGCGGAATGCTTTGATGACCTTCTGGCGGGATCGGGGCAGCTGCGTGTTCAGATCAGCCGCCCACGAGAGCTCGCCTGGGAAGGGACGGGTGAGGGAGGGAGGAGGAGTGAGAGGGGGGGGGGGGGAGAGGGGAGAGTGAGAGAGAGAGACGCACGCATGTTCATGCGGAGGGAGAGGCGATCGCAGTGCGCAGCCAGCACGTTCACTTTCGGCAGACTGCAATCAAGAAACTGATCAACATCAACCGAAACATGGCAAACACACTGACGCAGTGATGGCGGAGAGTCGGAAGACGATGTGGCGGGTGTGGATATGCTGCCTCGACAGCCAACCACCCATCTTGCCCAGCTGGAAGAGACACAATCACAGGGGGGATCCCAAATTGTCTGCTATTCCCATATAGTGTACAGACCATAACCACCAACACTCCCCCATCTGCTCACCTCCCGGAAAGTCGTCTCCGACTTGCCAAAGCTCAGCTTGCGCGCGTTCTTGCACTTGGGCAGCAGCTGTGAAACGGATTGATGAAACGAACGGACAGACATACAGACAGACAGACAGACAGACAAACTCACAGCGTCTCTCTCCAGGGCAGCCAGCAGACTGTACTCGTCGTCCACCTCGTACGCGAGAGACTGCATCACATCCGCGCATCCCGCGTCTGCACAATCACATCACGTCACCAATCGATAACACCACACACCACTACTCACACTTGCGAGCGGGCAGGAAGTTGACGTTCTGGAGAAAGACGGTGCGCAGCGAGGGCATGCGGGCCATCTGGGAGACGAGCGAGGGGAGGAGGTAGTCGGGCAGCTGAGAAGCGCTGTCGTCGTCTTGGGGCGGGCGTCCCCAGAAGTGCACCTCGGTGATGCAGCGGCCGCGAGCCGCCATCAGCCCGTCCAGCGCGCGCACTGCGATCGATAACGTGACAGGGAAGAGGGATCGATCGATATACCGAGTGTGGCGGGATAGAGGGCAGTGGCGGGCAGCGCAGCCCACTCGGCCGCCGACACACGCACCTCACGCTCCTCCCCCGAAACACACACGCTCACCGCAACCTGAAACACTCGGCGAAAATGGCGAAAACTCGGCGAGAACGGTGGACACAGGAGGCCAAAATTAGCCTATAGAAATATGAGCGTACTTGTGTTCCATGCTCGGAGCAGGTGAGGATGAGCGGCTGGCTGTCTAGGAGGGGAGTGTCCTTGTACTCTGCGCACACATCGTGCATCTCCCGAGAACACTGCGACAGACATTCGCGAGTCTCAAATCGACAGTGTGTGAACAGCTAACATTTAAAAAAAAACACTTCATAAACCATACATAATTCAGTGAGAGAACAGGTTACCTTGGAGTCGAGGTGAGAGAAGAGCGCATGGAGAGCGGGGCGAGGCAGTTCGTTCAGGGCAAACGGGACGCGGCCACGCTTCGCCTGCAATGTTCAACACCTGTATACCGGCCATTGCCTCCAACTCACCTGTCCGACACTGCTATAGTCGGTTTGGATCCTATATGCCATCCGTGACATTTCACATGTTGTGCAGTTTCGTGCAACACAACGTGTATGTCTTCAAATATCCAAAACGCTTGTGAGAGGGAATGGAACCCTTGGGCAGCTCGGAACGATCGCGCGCTGGCGGCGCGCTCTACCACTGCGCCATTGAGGCTCATACTGAGAAGTCATTGAATTTCGCAGATATGGTTGTTCGTTATCTCTGATCATTGTACACTGAAGAGACCAATGGAGCTAGATGGGCTCACTCTTCGATCTCTTAACCACTGCCTCTATGGCGCAGTGGTAGTGTGCGCCGCCAGCGCACAATCGCCGCGACCTGTCGACGGGTTCGATTCCTACTCATGGAAGTGTTTTGGATATTTGATGACAAACATATTGTGCTGCACAAAACTGCAGAACATGTGAAATGTCACAGATGGCATATAGGATCCAATCCGACTATAGCCTGCGGACGCTTCGGCATCCTGAAATATGCAAATAGGACATACGCATTACACAAAATCGACAAATAGCAGTGACATCGCCCAAGTGAAAGAACGGATAGTTGTGAAATGTGGGCGGGGCGAATCCTATTTGAGGGAAAAGCTGAGACGTAAACAACAAGCGAATTGATTGATCCTATCCATTCCTTCCCGTTCTCCCTCCGCAATCACAATATCATCGTCATTCCAACACAACTTTATAAAACAAATCTTCATAACGCCAACAAGTAACATACGTAACAATATGTAAATCAACACGGGAAACTGAAACAACGCAATAATCTGAGAATGGGTGTTTGTACAGCTTCAAGGGATCTGTCAACAAAAAGGATAAATGAATAATACTGAACTGTGTACATGATAGGATATGAGATAGGACATGATAGGATACTCACTTCATCCAATGAGAGCATCCCGGACGATTCGGGTCCTGAACACACTGCAAACAAAACACATCATACCATACCGTATTACTTCTGACTTATGCCATCTCAACTACTCCCACTCACCTCAGTCCCAGTCCGCCCCTCCTCCCCCGCCTGTTGCTGCTCCCCCGCCTGCTCCTTGTCGCCGCAGTTCTGGCTCCCTTGCCCGAGCGTTTCCATCTAGAAAAAGTAGAGTCACAACCACAACCCCCAACTCCCATCTTACCAAAGATAGCATGATAGAGTATGCAATATCGGGCCTGGCCACATCGTCGATCAGGAACGGCCCCGTCCTCACTCCGGCAGCCTAAACGCACTTCTTCCCGTCTGCCCGACAAAGGTCTTCTCACCTCCAGCTGCTCCTCCCACCACTCCATCTCTCGCGAGTCGACGGCGCGCGCTGCTCCCTGCTATACAACCGCATCACCACTTCCCCTTCCATCACTCACCACGCCGCCTCCTCCCCCGCTCGCTTCCCCTCCTCCTCCTCCACTCGTCTCGCCCGCCCGCTGCTCCGCCGGCGTCTCCTTATTAGTAGCCGCCTCTCTTGTCTTAGTTGAAACCATCAGTATGTTACAGTATCTCTATTATTATCCTCTCACCTTCTTACTCAGCCTCCACCGCCGGTTGTACTCGTTGTGGCTCAGGCGCCTCCGCTCCTTCATCGCCGCCGCCGCCATCTGACGAGCCGTATCAGCCTCCTCTTCCCCCTAAATTTCCGGTCACCACAGCCACTCTCGTCTTCCTTGCCCGCTTCCATCTCCTTCTTCAGCCTCTCCTTCTCCTTCCCATCAACCCACCTCCAGTCCCTTGTCTTCCTGGCCCTCCTCCTTCTCCACACTCTCGTCTCCCTTGCCCGCTTCCATCTCCTTCTTCAGCCTCTCCTTCTCCTCCCTTGCCTTCTGCCGCCGCATCCGGTCGTACTCGCGCTTGCGAGCCTGCTTCTGTTCCACAGTCTTAAACACATATCATTATACATTCACCAACGTATATCATTATACAGCAAGCGCAGTATTGCAGTTTTGCAGTACACCGCCTGAAACCATATCCATGTCACACTCACCTGTACCTTCTTGTCGACCTTGGCGGTCTCCTCCACCTTGGCCTTCTTTTTCGGAACGAAGTCAGCGCTGCAATTCACCTTCTCGTTCCTGTTCCGTCCCTCTCCCTCTCCGTCCCACTCCACCAACCTGTTTCCTTCTTCTCCTTTTCCTTCTCCCGCTCCTCCCGTCCTCTTTGATCCAGATCGCGTGCGGCGCCCCTCCTACAATCGCCCACATCTCTCCTCTCTCCCTCCCTCCACTCACCAATGTCCCCGACCAGAAGTCCCCGCCGAGCATCCGCACCTCCCTGCTCATCCTCCTCGCCGCCACCAGCCGCGCCTTCTCCCGCACCTCCTCCTCCGTCAACGAGCGATCCGTACGCTAAACACAAGTTTTCAATGCGTACAAATGATCAACGACTCACGAGCACTTGCACATCCTCGCTCTCGTGCTGCATCGGCTGCTCGTGGGACAGCACCTCGGTGGGCTCCCTCTTCACGCGCACCGTCTTCTGCCCCTCCTCCTCTTCGTCATCCTCCATCTCCAGCATCAGTCCGCCCAGCATCCTCTTCCTCGTCTGTCGGCGAACAATCCGTCGCACTCCCTCGCTGCTGTTCTGCATTTCACCCTCAAAACACACAAATAACATTACTCGGAATTTATAGTGAAAGCGAAGTGAGGTAGAAGCGGACGCACCTCGACGGCCACCTCTGCGGGGTGGACGTGGACGTGCTCGAGCGCCTCCTGCTTCACACCCCCGTGCAGCTGAACAACACAATCAGCACACATTACAACTCGAATCGCCCACCTTGGACAGGACCTGGGTGCTCTCCTCTCCATCCTCCTCCGGCACCTCCTCCTTCACCTTCTTCATCAGCTGAACAACACAGTCATTACAACAGTCACACCACCACTCCTCACCTGGCTCATCACCTGCTGCTGTCTGTCCTCCTTCTCCTCGTCCTCGTCTTTCTCCACCACCGCCCCCTCCTTCATCTTCTCCTCCTTCTTCTTCTTCTCCACCAGCTCCTTCTTCATCTTCCTCCTGGCTGCCCCGATGGGCGGCGGCACCATGTCCGGCCGCTCCACCTTCGACGCAGTGCGACGGGCGAGGCGACGTGCCTCACTCAGCGGCTTCTTCTTCCTCCCGTTGACAGTCACTTCCGTCTAGGTAATCGATACACGTCACGCGTCCACACAAAAAAATGTCCACCTGCGATGTGGACGCAGCATCGCCCACAGCCAGCCCTCCTTTGCGATTCGACAGCGAGTCGAACACCTCGTCGATGGAGTTTCGCCGAGAGGTGGGCGACTTCTGCTCTCGCAGGATGTGCTTGAAGGCGTCCTGGGTTTTCTGCCACGCCCGCTCCAGGTCCACACCGAGGGGGAGTGGCGGCGGGTGCGAGGGAGCAGAGTGGCCGGGGGCCTCCATGTGCTCCTTCCCCTCCACGTACTGCGACTGCCACCCACTCGCCCCGCTTGTCCTGCCCAAGCTCGCGTACAGCATATCAGCCTACAACGCACATAGACATGTTCATTCACACCACAACTACGCAACAGAACCCACAATCTCTTGTGCAGAGAAAAGAGGAGGGTGAGTGTCGTGGTTGGCGGGGCGACTGTCATGTGCCCACTGAATACCAGTTGATCAGACCACACGCCCCCCCCCCCCTGGCCCACCTGACAGGGAGGGAGGCCGGCTGCGCGCTGCTGCTCCCTCTCCCCCTCCTCCATCACTCCACATCTCTGGCAGATCCAGTTCGACTGCGCCTCGTCTATGCACTCCATCACCTAAAATTACACCTACATTATTCCATATTAACTCGCATAAAAATACAAACACCCGATAGAGCATACACCAATTACAAATTACACTGGATTTTTCTACTTATGAAAAAATAAAACAGTGCAAAGTCGAGTTGAACACTCACAATCTTCTTGATCGTCGCGTAGACGTCGTGGGCGACCCTCGTCTCGTCCGACATGTTCGCTCCCAGCTATCACTATTATATAATCCAACATGCACTGCACACTATGCTTTTTCAGTCAACAACGACAAGTATTCGAATTGATCGACAACAATTTAACGACAAACTGACAACAATCAAAAGAAACGTCAACGACATTCTTTATTCCAGAACAATACAACAACAACAACGCACTGCGTGCGACATAAACTGCAGTAACAAGATAACAAGATATTCAAAACAACAAGATAGGATTAATATGAAGCAGAAATGTAAGTGTCAGTACCAAAATCATTGCATAAGTAAGAGTAAGTAAGAATGATATCTAGTAATCATCGTCGTCATCAATCTTCTTGTCGAAAGAGCGAGTGATGGGGACGACAGGGTTCGTGTCGATGTCACACGCACCCACACCGCGCTCGATGCTGGAACACAACATGAACCATAGAGCGAGGAGTAGATAAAGGCGTGCATACCGGAAGTGTCCGTCCTCTCCCCAGTCGAGTCCCCAGCTGTTGCGCACCAGCCAGTACCGCACAGTTGCTCCACGCATCCTCTCCTGTCCATACCCCACAATCACTACCGCGTGACGACCGCGCTTCTGAAAGCAATCGGTACTGGGTTATATCATACCATTATACATTAGCCATCTCAACCCAACTGACCTCGCTCCGGCGACACATGTGGCCGTGGATGATGCCACCCTGGTAGGAGAAGAGGGCAGGCGGGACGAAGATGGCTGCAATGCATAATGTTGGAAAGATGTAAGGGTGGGAGCGTGGGAGATGACTGACAGACGGCAATGGGTCCGTTGTCCTGCACCCACTCGGCCATGTCCGCCTCGTTGCTCTCCAGACGACGCACACCTCGCAGCAACTACAAACACATCCATCAAGACGCAATGCAACACAAATGAAAAACGATCATACATTGGGCAGAGGACGAGGGGAAGCACACTTCGGTTCGTCTTCCTCTCGATCACCCTCGTACGGCATCTGAGACGACGTCACCAGACCCTTGTTCGAGAAGAAACTAAACGCATGGGTGCATGTGGATACAACAAATCGTACTAACTCGATGGCCTTGTACATGAATCCACCGTCGCATCCGTGGTTCTGGGGGTCGCAGTCGACCAGGAACTGCTCGGACAGAGACACGTTCTCGTTCTCGTAGATCGACAGGTACGGCTCGATCACTCCCGTCGAGGCAAACGCCCAGCACGAACCACAGTTGCCTACGCAAAGTGATATGCTTACCAGACTCAACAAACCACAATGTATAACGTGGCATAGCAAATTATTTATTTATAATTTAAATTATTCTCACGCCTGGTCGTAAGACTCTACCTACCCTGATCCTTGACGGGCTGCGAGCGGTTGCGGTAGTCCTGCCGAATCAGGTCCAGGTCGTCGTCTCCATCCGTGTCCCATTCCTCCGTCGCCAACGTCTGAACAAACCATGACGTCATGCAAGGATACCTCGACCTCCACGCAGTCACCTTGACTCCCTCCATTCCCTCGGCGAGCTGATCCTCGGACAGCAGAATGGCTCGCTGCTCATCGCTCGTCCAATCAGAGAACACAGTGCGGGACAGGAACACGCCACTGAAAGAAACGCCCCACTCGCATCACTACTCCACTACGAGTAACCAGTCCGACTGACTCGCTCTTGTGTCGGCTGTACATGTTCTGGTTCTCCTCGAACACGGCCACATGGGCGCGCAGCCACTCCACGCCGCGACGCACCCGGTCGCACTTGCCGTACCTAAACAACACTTATTTTGATATCAGAAACATTATTGGATCTGGCTTGTATACCACTAACTGCTTCATGTAGTCGTCGTACTGGTTGGCCGTGTCGTATTTGAGGCCCAGTCCGAGACCGCGCACGCTGCACCGAGACTCCGCCTCCAGAAGACGGCGCGTCATCTCAAAATGATCACCTCAAATAACTATCCGAGTGAAAACAAGGACCTCGTCGGCAGCGTCGTCCCTGTCGGACATTTTCACGTAGATAAACACGCATCCCGCAATGAGACCGAGCAGCAACAAACTGCAACACAATATACATTATTTCAGTCTATTAATCCAAATCGTGACTCCACACTTTTGCTCACTACAACTTTCTAGGTCAATATTTTTTATTTTAATGATTTCCAAACATTCTCAAATGATATTTGGAAGATAATTGATAAGTTCAATTTCACTTTCATGAAAGTTTGAAATTTCATGAAAATTTCAACTTGTATAAAATTCAGATATTTTAAGTTAAAAATGTCTTATCACAGTTATAGATTGATTCTATAAACAATACAAATCGATTTCTGAAAAAGAAACACATGAAAACACCACTTTGGCACTCCGGGGTGGAGTCACGATTTGGATTTTTAGGCGTCAGTATATACATTTTTGTTCACATCAAATGTAGAACACACTACTCACGAGTAGAGAATAGTCTTGAAGCAAGTGGTCGGGTCGGAGAGCTGCAAGATCGTAATGATGAACCACATCAAGACTTGATGATAATAATAATAACACTTTTGAAATCCATATATCATTAAACATAGTATATTCAGAATAAGATAAAGTATTGCGATGGAATTTCAGCGTAATTACGAAATGCATATCGAAGAGCTCCATAATCGCTCGCGCACATACCTGGACGACGTGGGTGTGAGAATTGGTGGTTGTAGGATGCAGGTCGACAGCCCTGTGTTCCGTCAGTCGCAGTCCAGCCGGCATGGCCGCGCCCTGCTGCACGGCCCGCGGCGGGGCAACAGCCATCCGAGGACGAGCAGGCACCACCGGCGGGTACGCAAATGCTGTAAGGAAAAATACCATCATGATAAGGGGTTTTTATTAGATCACAAACAGTGTTTTATTACTTCACACAACATAGTTGGACGCTCACCTCACCCACGTATTTACGGATCTCACGATCAGAAACATAAAGACGAATAACGTCAAGGATTGCCGAACACAATTAGAAATGTATACTAAGCTTGGATTAAAAACATTATTCATTTACCATACTGATGGTTGTGATGCTGGTCTACGTAAAGCTCGGGGTAGAGGGTAGTCCGGCCTAAAATCACATATTTGCGAAATGCGCGAAACGTAGGTTTCCGGCGAAACCGCGTACTTACCGGAAGAATGGTGCTGTTTGTGCGTGTCCCACGGAGAGGCGAACGGGTCCATCACTCCCTGCAACACACATGAATCGAAAGTATAGTAACACAAAATTGTGAGGTGAGAACAGAAGAAAAAGAAGACGAAATTCGCCACAATTTCAGAAATGTTCTAACAGATTAACATGCATTTTCAAATCATTTAAGATACCGAGGAGATTTTTAGGGAATTGTTTTAAGAAGTATTAAAACGAAGAAATCATGAAAAAAACGATGAAAAATTAACAAAAACGAATCCGCAAATTGGTCCAAATGACTCCGGATCGCAAACAAACGATTCGCGCATTTTTCACTACACACCACTGAACACTATTGAGCCAAGAAATTTGAAAAAAAGAAGTATTTCTTCGTATACCAAAAGGTACCAAAAGTTATCGAGGGCATACCTATTAGAGGAAGACGGGGAGTCATTCATAGCCGCAATAGCGCGCAACTTAAATCAAGAGACGGCAATGCGATGTGGATGCAATACCTCCACCATCCACCCTCCATCTTCCATGTCGTTAAACAGACAGGAGATTCGAAGAAACCACCGATTCAATCTTGAGAATGTGCCGCACTTTATATATATATATATCGAAGAAAAAAGAAGAGTGATTCACATCTGTCTAAAAATTGAACGCGGGCAAACTTCTTTTGTTGTCTCTCACCTCACCAAACAGATTCTGTCAACAACAATTTTTAAATAAAAACAATAGGTTTATTCATTTGGATCACATTCACAAGCTTATAAAACCGTCTAAGTGAGTAAATTAATAATTGATCAAGTTGTAAGTCTTGTAAGATGGGGGTAATCACCAAATGAGAGTCACTTCTTGGGATCATCGTCGCTCTTCTTCTCGCCCGCGCCCGCGCTTCCTCCCGCGCCCGCCCCGCCCTCTGCTCCGCCAGCACAATCGTCATCCCCGCGGCGCACCAGTCTGTGACAGTACGAGTCTGAAAGATCAATATAATCAATACAATCAATACAATCCTCCTTTTTCTTCTCAAGCCGTTCTTTCGAGTCGCCCGACTCGTCTATTTCACGTTATACTATACAGCAACATGAGCGATTGTCCGCCTACCTGTCATAGTGAGTGGCCGTTTGACGGCTGCACTGCACTCGCCGCTCGCTGGCTGTAAAATGATCTTTTTTCAACAACCACTTGGACAATGAGGCGCATCCAATGAAGGAAACGAGATGCGAATTGTCATCGCAGACGCAAGAAACTTTTTTACATGCACGTGAATCGCAGAAAAAATAATAACAACAACACCAACAACAACAACAACAACAACAGCGTGGGTGGCATTGTTTAAGACGGAAAATTAGAGAGATAAGCAAACAACATGATTTTGATTGAATCTACGCTATCACCTCTAACTCACCCCTAATTTGTAGTGGCGCACTCGAACGCGACAGTTTGTCCGGTAGACTTCATGCCCTCCGGCACACTCGAACCCCAGCCCTCCGTTTCTTGCCCTTTCCGCGATTTTATTTCGAAGATATCTAATACATAAACGCTGCTTATCAGCACCGTTCGTGAAACTCACTTTTTCGACGCGTCGTCCAACTTCAATCCGAACTGGCGTTGGATGGCCTTCACTGCGATGTAGATGCGCATTCCATCCACTCCGACAAGCGACATGACGAGATAGATGGCCACGATGAGACAGATCTAGACAGAGTGAGTACAAGAAAGAGAGAGAGAGAGAGAGAGAGAGAGAGAGAGAGAGAGAGAGGCAGAAAACTCACATCACCTTCGAGCCGTACACACTTTCATCGTCATTGAGCGGACGGACCGCTTTGGACGGTGTCATTTCGAGAAATGAAGTTATTACAAAGTATCACAAAACAGTTATGTATTTTTTAAACATTAGCCGGTCGGGTGTAATTCTCGCACCGCCGGCCGTCGCCGCCGCGTTCTGGAATCCTCCGTGAGAAACGCTGGGCCCGAAAGGAGTAGCCCAATATCCCAATATGGAAGTCAGCAACGCTAGCTCGAGGATTGGATCACTATTGGCACTATGTGGAGTGGATACCGTTACTCGCGGACAGTTTCTGACTGGAGTCGCTGTGCATTTGGGGTCGATGGATATCCATCAATTATGATCACACGTCAATTTTGTTTCAATTGTATGGTCCGCAAGACGAATGCCCTTCATGGATGGGAATCATCGAGTAAAACCAATTATCGTTTATTGTCAAAAACACAGTCAACGGTCGAACTTTTCAGACCACCAACAACGCAAGATCCATCACTACATCCGCCCGGTATGTTAGTGAGATAGGATTGTGTGTTATGTCTTCCACCCACACATTCAACGTGTTTCTACACGCATCGCCTCTGTGTGCATTGCGGCTGAGCCGTTTTCCACCTGAGAAATATACCGTTCTGCGAGACAGAGACAGACAGACAGACAGACAGACAGACAGACAGACAGACAGACAGAGAGAGAGAGAGAGAGAGAGAGAGAGAAGGAGAGAGAGAGAAGGAGGGAGGGAGACCGGTCGGGGGCGTCTCTCTAGGAGGCGCGCTCTCACGAGGTGAGTGCGAGAGGGCCAAGGTGTCTCTTTCTAGCGGCTGTCTACCCCCTTGAAACAGGCTCACCCGGATAGATTTCTTTATCACATTTCCGCATTATGCCTTTTTTATTTACATTGTGTTCGTGACATGGGATCCTGGACATGGGATCCAAGTGTGTCCTCTGGAAAGTGTGTATCCTCTGATGTATACTCTACTGTTTGTGGAGCGTCTCTCACTCACTTACTCACTCGCTCACTAGCTGCCATGAGAGAGGCTGTCGTCTCCTCCATTTCCCACATTCCACTTTCAAATCACTTATTGATTCATTATTGATCATTCAGTTGTCCTGAAATACATTATTATGTACTTGTTCTGACCTCGACAGTACAACCATATGTAACATAACTGTACATTCCTTGCAAATCTCTTGTTCTGACTCTGCTACATAGTTATCGATTTTTCGAAGTACGCTATCTATATTCAAAATGAAAAGTATACTGTACATTAACATTATACTTGAATTTCAGGATGACAGCAGGTGGCACGGGCGTTCGTAAGACTATGGATGCTCGCGAGAGGGAGAGACAACACTCCGCCAACTTACAGGTAATTCTCTCTCCCTGACTCCCCCCCCCTCTCTCTCTCTCTCCACTTCACACGCATATATATGTCCATTGTTTATTTGTTTGTTTGTCTGTCTTTCCGGGCAGGGCATCTGTTTGCGCACTGACATGGATCGATGTGCGATCGGCCCCGCATTCCACCCGGCACTCTCTCACTCCCACACCGTTACTCAACCCCCCCCTCTCTCTTTCTCTCTCTCTCTCTCCCTCTCTCTCTCTCTCTCTCTCTCTCTCTCTCTCTCTGATTCTTCCTAATCACCAGTGATTCATTGCTTTCATACTTTGTCTACGTATGCGTTACGGTATCTTGACATGTGTTCAACGTATTGCTTGTTGTATTCTGATCGACTTGGTTGATCCCCATCTTCCAGGTGTCCACTTCGTCCGGCCGTCGTCGCAACGCGTCGGAGTCCTCTGACACCGCCACCATACACTTCCTCACCGACGACCGAATGCACTCCTCCAGCCACGCCGCCGCGGTCAGTATCGATTGAGTTATCAATTTATTTATATTGATTGATTATTGATTGATGACGTCACAAGGAAGTCATTGTTGTCGGTTCCGCTTACGCCCCTGGCAGCGCCTATGCCTTCTTACCAGGATTAGGCGGTGGCAAATAGACCAACTGGAATCGGGGGAGTGGTTAATCTTCAAAAATTATGAGTCAATATGCAAATTTCGAGGCGCATGATGAATGTGGGAGCGTGGGGGATGCGTGGGCGTTGATTGGGGACTGACCTGTGACGCAACCCCTCTGGCGGCCGGCCTCTCTCGTCTCTCGAGTGCTCATAGAAGAAAGGACCTTGGCATGCATTCACAAACCACATACTGACATACATGCCATATGTTCCCGCGTTGCTATATTTATTCCACTGAGCCGCACTATTATTAATATGTATCTGTAGTGGAGTAGTATTGACATCATTTTGAGAAGAGCCGTGCTTTGCGCACGCAAGTGCCATCATTGACTCCGTCTATCAGTAAGCAATCTCCAGTGCTCGGTTGCTGTGATTTGTTACACACTCTCAATATGGCATCTCTCTCCTATATATATATCTCCTCTCTCTCTCTCTCCTCTCTCTCTCTCTATGCCCTGGGGGTATCTGAAGAGAGAGAGAGGGGGGAACGCCCCCAGGGCTACTGCTGTTTTTCTTTCCCTCTGCACCCACTGGACAGCTGACTCCACTGACCCCTCCACTCATATCCAACACACTTTTATATATACTCTTCTCCTATTTTTTCATATTCTTTCTTCTATATGTATATCACCTCTTTTCTCCTCGAACGTCATGCAAAAACGCAAAAAGTGGGCATCGCCAAGGCGACTCTTCCTTCTCTATGCATCCCCTGTGACGATTCGTCTTCCACTTTCTTGTGATCCTTCTGCTCCTTCTCCCATTTCTCCACTTCCTGCTCCTATCGATGTGTCTGCTCCATCGGCTGCTTTGACTTCTCCACTGCTCCGCTGCGCCCCATTTAGGTGCGCCCAAAGAGTAGATTATGGGGGGAGGGGGGAACGGAATCGGAGAGAAAGAACCGCGTTCCCACCACAACCAAAGGTTGACACCGCCAATGCACGACCCTCGACCCTATCCGTAACCCCCTTCCCTCTCTCTCCTCTCTCCTCTCTTTCTCTATCTCTCTTCCTGTCCCTTTCTTTCCCTCTCTTTCTCCCTATATGTTCTCTCTCCTCTCTCAGAGGTGTTCGAGTGCAATTTGTCTCATCATGGCCTCTGCTGCCCGGAAGACGAGCGAGGGGCGAATGAGAAATGTCGCCGCATGTCCGCCGCTCTCTCTCTCTCTCTCTCTCTCTCTCTCTCTCTCTCTCTCTCTCTCTCTTCCCGGCGACTCCCGTCTCGTAGTGAGAGAGAGAGAGAGAGAGAGAATGCGCAGTTATCGATCTCTCACCACCTCCCACCCTCCCATTTCGCACACACTCTCGCCCCTCTCTCTCACACACTGCGAGGGAGGGTTTCTCTATATGTCGTCTTTTGCCATGCGTTCTGATTGTAGTCTCTATGGCCATGTCTCTCTGTCTGGTCCGTTTGTCTGCACTCTTCCCCCGTTGTCGTCAGATTCCCCCTTTTCCCGAAAGCTGACAGCTGCAATTGCCGAGTGTTTTGTGTTCGCCGCGGTGAAAATTGGAATTGAATTTCGCGCCATAAATGGGAAATGCCTCGGGGCAAATACCCACCATTCTCCCCCTCCCTGTCTGTTCTTTCTCTTTTCTCTCACCCGCAATATGAATTGTTTTGCTTGCGTGCTCGTTCCTCTCACCTGCAGTGCTTTTGGCACCGCGTATCCGCTATTCATATTTCTCTCTCTCCCTCTCTCTCTCCCTCTCTTTCTCTCCCTCTCTCCCTCTCTCTCTCCCTTTCTTCCCCTCCCCCAACCTAGCCATTTCCCCGTCAATGTGTATGTTTCCCTCGAATAGCTGCGAGTTTCCCCGTCGGGTTTCGAAAACCCAATTAGCCATCCCGTCCCTCCTTTTTGTCTCTCGTCTGTACTGATTTGCAATTGAGTTCTCTCTCTCTCTCTCTCTCTCTCTCTCTCTCTCTCTCTCTCCCTCGCATGTTTCTGTATTGGCAGTAGATTGCCGGGTCTCGCATCCGGATCTCACAAGACTATCCCGCAAGACAAGTGGATGTTGGCATGCGAGAGCACTGGGATGCGAGAGGGCGGCAGTGATGCGAGAGTGCTAGGGGACCACTTGAGATTAGGCTGGTGGCGGGGGGCGGCGGATGAGCGGGGAGGAGCAGTGCAGGAGCAGACGTCCCTCTCCTGCTCCTGCTCCTGCTCCGTTCGTTGTTGTGTTCTCGAGTGTTTTGGCGCTTTTCTCGCGCCGTAAATATTATCGCCTTCCCCCACTCATCTCTTTCTTTTCAGGCGGAAGAAAAGGGCTTCGCACGCTCTTTCCGGGAGAAGGTCTACATTGACGAGAACGGAAAGGTACGCGCTGTTACTTTTTGTTTGTTTTTATGTTGATTTGTTATTCCTAATAATAGAGTTCTTTCGTACGCACTGTACTCATACGTGCCTTTTTTACTTGTCTACCATTTTTGTGTTTTTTCTTAGTTCATTCGTACAGGTAAGCCGCGAGGTGGACTCTTGGAACGAGTCATATGGTGACCGGCACCAGAAACAACACAGTGGACTGAGGCGACTGCGCTACGAAGACGAGGTACGGCATCGTTTCGTTATAAATCCATATATTCATTTACGACATCAATTGCAGGAGCACTCGCGCGGCAACCGTCGCCGAGCAGAGGAGGAGGGAGACGACGAGGAGAGATACGGAGAGTACGACGAGTACGTCTCCACAGGTACGAGAGAGAGAGGGGAGAGAAAGAGGGAGAGAGAGAGAGACTTTGCATTGCAGACAACCGTGGCATGGCGGTTGACTACAGTGCCTCTGACTTCGGACAGTCTCGCGCGGCCATAGATGCGGCCAGCAGAGACGGGGTGAGCGTTATAAGTGTATATAGTGTATCCAACTTTCTTGTTTTCCCGTTTCCCTGTTTCTCTACGTTCTTTGTGTTGCAGGTCCGCGTGCGCCGTCGCGGTGACACGACTGTGATGACTGAACACCGCGATCCCTACTCATTCTACTGGCAGCTCGATCAGGTGAGAAACGCGCGTTTGAATTGCCGCGCCGGTCGCACATTCGTGGCGGGACACCACGTGGTGTCGACTATAATGTTTGTCGCGTGTTTGCTCTTGTACATGTTGCTTGATCGCAGTTCACGTGGGATTAGCAAAGGACCGGAAGGTGTGCTGCTCCTTGAGAAAGAGAGAGAGAGAGAGAGAGAGAGAGAGAGAGAGAGAGAGAGAGGGGGGAGATGAGAGAGAGGGAGAGAGAGGTAGAGCTGTGGAATTGTTTGTTCGCCGACTGTGCGCACGCAAAGAAGCCAAGTGTTTGTGAAGAGATGGCTGGGAGAGAAAACCTTGCTAGCATAAACATGTTGCGTAGGTCGCTGAGCAACTGGGGAATGTTCTTCTCAGTCTAGTTTTCCCACGGATACGGTTCACAAACATGAGTAATACGTAAACAATAGTCTTGTAGAAAGGCTGAAGAGACACATATTTTGTGCATCATGGTCCATGGAATGTGTATGTAATAATGTAATGTAATATTTCTTGTATTCGGCAAGGATAGGCATTCATGTGAGCAATGAATATGCAAAAACACAAATACAAGAATGTTAACTACGTCAGATCTTAATAATAGTCGTGTGGACAACGTGAATGATTTTTATTCATGTGGAAACGACGAAGAGACGCTTGTGGTGCATGATGGAATATGATGTGATGGTTTGTTGTTGAGGATCGCCGTGACACGGAGTCGCCTCCCCGCCGACCGCCGCCCACCGACTATGTAGTGGATGAAGAGGAGGAACTACCCGAGACAGTCCTCTCACCCGACTCCGGAGTCAACCTACCCCCGCCAGAGACCCAGTACTCCCGACCCACACCCAGAGAACCCAGCCCCCTCCCACAGGGATGGGAGAAACACCAAGGCAAGTACTTGGATTGATCATAATTTGAATGTACAGTGGATTTATATAACTGAGAGTAACTGTTCAGACCCGTCTGGCTTCTCGTACTACTGGCACGTGGACAGTGGGACTATCCAGAGGGAGCCGCCACAGGTATGTCTTTTGGCACAAGTGTCGCACTGTGTCGCATCCCGTCACACACTCGCATGCTGGTCACCCCACCTCACCCCTTCCCCCTTCCACCCACCCTGTCTCTTTCTCTGCAGCGCGCCGCCACTCCGCCCTCCCCTCCGCCCGCACCTGTCTACGCACCACCCTCCCTCATTCTACAGGTAAGGCTCCCTTATCCACATCACTCCTCCTACCGTCCCTTCAAAAGTCCACCCTGTGTCCCTCTTGTGAATGTTGGTAGTCACACCCACCCTTCCCCTCTCGGAAGCTCACAGTCGCACCCTGTATGTGCAGTGGGATGGTGTGTTCTAAAATGAAACGTATCAAAAACGAAAAAAAACGTACGCGTACGTTTCAGCATCGGGAGACGCAGGCGGACGCGCCATCGCCCCCACCGGCACAGATCATCCAGCTGCCGCCACAACAGCCGGTGATCGAGGAACACGCATTCAAACAGGTACAATCTCTCCCCCTCTCTCTCTTTCTCTCTCTCTCTCTCTCTCTCTCTACCAATCTCCTCTCAGACGACGACGAAGCGTCGCGTGGACCAGTCGGCGGAGAGTGACGGGGAGGACGATGGAGAGCCCAGAGGGTGGGCCACTCATTCGAACTCTCTTCATAACTATGAGCGTTCCAGCCGCACTGTCCGCTTTGCGGTGCGCTCCCTCGGGTGGACGGAGATCGCGGAGTCTGAGCTGACAGCGGAGAAGAGCAGCCGGGCGGTGAACAGGGCTATCGTCGAGCTGAGCGGGGGACTGGGCGACGGAGTGAGCAAGTGGGGCGACGTGAGTGCCTCCCTCCCTCTCTCTCTCTCTCTCTCTCTCTCTCTCTCTCTCTCTCCCTTCCGAGGGTGACGTGGTGTTGCAGGGTCGGGAGTTGATTATGGAGCTGGACGACGACGAACTGCGTCTCATCGAGCCAGACAGCATGCAGGTCGGTGGTGGCACCTATGCGCACTCCAATGTTTCTCGTGTGTCGATCATGTTGTGCCGTATTATCAAAAAATGAATGAATAACTGATTATATGTCATATGTAGGTGCTGCATTCCGAACGCGTGCCGCACATCCGCGTCTGGGGAGTCGGACGCGACAACGCACGGTCAGACAGCTCTCTCTCTCTCTCTCTCTCTCTCTCTCTCTCTCTCTCTCTCTCTCTCTTTCTTTGTTTTCTTTCTGTCTCCAACTTGTCGAGTGCATTTTCGAACAGTAGCTCCTTACCGCTCACCCTCCTCCTTCTTTCAGCGAGTTTCGGTGTGTGAGCCCCTCACTCTTTCTGTCGGGTAGTCCGCATGCCTCGTATAGTCGTAGTCACGTGTACCCGTGGTGTCCGCTTCGTATTATGTTCTTGCGTCACTCTTGCGTCACTCTTACGTCATTCCTTGCAGTGATTTCGCGTACGTGGCGCGAGACCGCGCGTCGCGTCGATTCATGTGCCACGTGTTCCGATGCGACACTCCAGCCAAGACCATTGCGTGAGTATTGAATATCGAAATGTTGATCAGGAGCAAAACTGCGTCATTTACTACTACCATTTCTTTCATGGTTCTAACTAGTTTCATGTTTCCAGAAACACTCTGCGCGACATCTGCCGGCGTCTGATGGTACATCGTCGGCCGAGCAGCCTGCAAGCCATCGAGAACGGAACAGTCGAGAGGAGGGTCGTGCGATGTGAGTGCAGCTCCCTCCTTCCCTCCTCTCTCTCTCTCTCTCTCTCTCTCTCACCCTCCCTCTCTCTCCAGCCGAACTGGCCACTCCGAACGACGAGCCTCGCAAGATCGTCCGCTGTCACTTCCTCGGCGTCACGCAGGTTCCGAAGGCGACCGGCATCGAGATCCTCAACGAGGCCGTCGACAGACTCGTTTCCCAGGTACCGCCCCCGGAAGCTCCGCCCACTCACGACGTCATCTAGGTGCGTCCGGAGCGCTGGATTCTGTCCGACGTCGCGATCGCGCCTTCGACGATCACTATCAGCGAGGTGGGTCCTCGATATCGGATTCAGATTCGCATTTGCATCTCAGGTGAACGGTCCGCAGATCGCACAGTGCCGCGTGCGCTACCTATCCTTCCTCGGAATCGGAAGGGACATCAAGTGAGTCAGACTAGACTCAACGACCGTCACTGAAACGTATCGCAGGCACTGCGCGTTCATCATGCACACTTCGGGCGAGAACTTCCTGTGCTATGTGTTCCATGTGGAACCATCTGCGGGAGGAATGGCGAAGATGATCGAAGCCGCATGCAAGCTGCGCTACCAGAAGGTAGAGAGAGACAGAAAGAGAGACAGAGAGACGGAGAGACAGAGAGAGAGAGAGAGAGAGAGAGAGAGAGAGAGAGTTTTGCAGGTTCTCGATGCGCACGCGGGCCGTTCCGCGCACGCCGCTCTCCCAGCCCCACCCGGCAAGGTTTTCTCCTTTCTGTCCTTTCCCTCCGAACACATGACACTCTTCCCCGCCCGCTCTGTGGGGCGTAACGCCTTGCGTCACTTGTGACGTCACACCTTTCTTGCACCCCGCACTGCACTCACTAGTTTCCTAGGTTCGCTTCTGTATCTTACTGTCGCACTTCCAGGGATGGACTGATTCTCTTCGGGACGCGCTGGGCACTGTCACCCAGCGACTAGCGCCCTCTCTCTCCCGCGAGCCCCTCCAATAGACCCGCCTCCCGAGGCTCCGCCCTCTTGTGATCTGCAACGTCACTCGTCCACCACTCGCTTCTTCTAGTCGAATACTGTTCACTCACTGCTCACATAGTCTGGCCTTCCAATGTCTCCGTTTTTTCTTCCTTCAATCAATGTTTGTTCTCGCATGTATTTTAGTGAATATGTGGCAAATAATCAGCGAATTGTATAGAGAAGATATATCGTGTATAAACTGTGCTCTATGCAGGAGACAGAAAACGTTTATCAGCGAATGAGGAAAACAAGAACGACAACAGGAAAAACGAACGCGACGAAATGGGCGGGGCTTGTGGGGCGGGTTCTAGGACGAGGTACTAAGGCGCTATGGGAAAACAGCAACCCGCACTCGCCTACACGGACGTATCGAGTCTCTCAACCGGGTGTGTGGGGGATACAAGCACACATTCCAAACACACGTTTCACACAAATCATGGAGACGTTTCTCACAAGCCATCCGATACGTTTCTACCCATCCAAAACAATCGCCACCGCGCGCGAAAAAAAGATACATAATTGAATACTGCTGGGATATGAAATGAAAGCGTGATACACCGTGAGAAAGAAGTTACTTATTCCTTATTCCTGATATTAGAGGAGAGAGTGGAGAAAGGAGGCGGAGTCGGAGGGGGCGGGACTAGTGGGCGCTGCCGCTGCCGTTCACTCCGTTAGTAGAGATCACATTCGGTTGACGCTCACGCAGCAGCATGATCTCACGCTTTGCCGCGCAGAACCTGGAAAATCTCTCTCTCTCTCTCTCCCTTCCTCCCTCCTTCCCTCCATCTCTCTCACACACACTCTCTCTCACTCTCTCACACTCTCTCTCTCTCTCTCCCTCTCTCTCTCTTTCCCCCTCTCTCTCCCCCTCTCTCTCTCTCCTCCTCACTTCCGGTGTGCGATGCGTGCCTTCCTCCTCTCCTCTCTCAGCTCCCCCAGCATCTTTCTCTCTTCTGCCTGTGACGCGGCTGCCTCTCTGCGCAGTCGATCCACTTCTTCTGAAACAATCACGTCATCTAGTTAAACCGAATTAAATTCGCTCTTATCGTAATTCGTTCTGACAATGACGTCATCTAGTTCCTGCGACATTGTCTCAAGCGTCAAGCCATGAATCCATTTACTTTCGGATATTCATATTTTGAGCGTTATAGGCGGGTTGAATCTTTCTCATCCTATTCGTTTCTTGGCTTTACCGAGCGAAATACCGAGCTGAGAAGGTAGAAATCTCCATTTGCTTGATCATTTCATTTCATAATGACTATTCCTGATCTCTGCATTTTTGCGAAGAAGATTTGCGTGAAGACCATTACTGATAAACATAGATTCGCACGTCATGTTCCCTTCTTGCTCTTTCCACCGTACCCTCATCTCTCCCCCCCCCTCTCTCTCTCTCTCTCTCTCTCTCTCTCTCTCTCTCTCTCTCTCCCTACCTCTATCTTTTTGAAGAAGATCCCTCTGCTGTCGGAAATGCTCGTTCGCCATATCGATCAGCGAAATGATTTTCGTGATAGCAGTGCTTGCCTGAACCAATCGATTTTTATCGATTTCTACCATCACCCATCATCGATTACCTGATCATTGGTGGAGGATATGTTGGATCCGGATCCCGATCCGGACATTCCACGGTCGCTCATTGACTGATTCGGCGACATCTGCAATCAATCGATAGGCTCGTTATCAGCCAGGCTAGCACCAGTACAGTATACCCATGCACACACCATCACAAATAGATACACAACACACGCAGACACCATCGAGAGAATCACCGAGAAACGTACGCTCTTATTCAGACAGCTATTCGTGAATGTGCGTGCCTAGAATGTTAAAAATCATAAAATTTGGAATCACTTCAATGTGTGGATTTATTACATCTTCGTCTTTCCTCAGCATACTCTCAAGGCTGTCCGAATCGGACGTCTCCGAATTGGCGATCGTCATCTGGTTCGCCTGCTGGTTCTGCAATCAATCAATGTTCAATCAATAATCGAAGAAATCAATCGATATTGGCGCAGTACCTTGACGAGTTCGTCTATGGAGGTTGTCTGGGCGGGCGGGCCGGGCTGGTCGGGTTGCGGCGGGCGCTGTTCCGAGGGAGAGGCACGCATCTCTTCCGCCTCCTCCCTGCAACGCACAGCCGCAATGAGAGCCCCGAAAGACGGAGGCAGTGCCCCGCGAACGCATGCCCGGATTGACACTGCTCGCATCACAAGCCGATGTCTCCCAATCCAGTCACAAGCTACTTGCCAGGCAGGGATCACACCTCCGCAGCCCTCCGGCACGCACATAGATTTATCCAGAGAGTACGATCAGGTAGGATTACCGCAGAGAGAGCGCTGGCAAGGGAGAATTGCGGAGAAAGAGGGAAGAATCGGATATGCCGCTACTTAGAGCGTGGATCACCTCTATTCCCGTGTCTTGTGGAGGGCGCAATATTCCTAATGGATAGCGGATAGTTAGAAATCCTTGAGTAAATACTATTATCGGACGCGGGAAAAGTAAAGAAATCGCGAGAAAGCAGCAAGGCGGTTACCGTCTTTCATCGGATTTTTCGATACCCGAATAACATGCCGTATCGATTGTGCCATATTACCGGTGACCGTATCCTTTCTCACGTGCTTTCATAATCGAATGTCAGTTCGTAACTCAGAAATGCTTTCGAAAATAGTGACAGTGACTACAGTATGACAGTACACGCGCTCTCGTAATCCATCTGTATGTGCTGATTCGGCCATTTCCCACCAAGTGCGATTGTGCCGAAGCCCCCGTTTCCGAAAGAGGTCGATGCAATCGCGCGATAAGTTAGAAAGACACAGAAAGAAACAAGCGGGAAAAGAGAAGAAATCTTCCGCTTTCATGTACTCGCTAAGCGCGGACAGATCATCGCCGGCGATTGCGCGCGCGATCCGCACCGGGTTTGCAGCTTCCCGAGCGCGCGCGCGGATAGCGTGCTCACCTCCTGTCGACGTGCTGCTGCTGCTGGACGACTGCCATGCCCATCATGTGTTGCATGAGCATCTGCTGGGCTGTCAGCTGCGGCAGCGTCAAGAACTGTCCCAGGAACGGCGACATCAGAGACGACGTAGAGGACGACGACGACGCCAGCTCCTCTGAAAATGCCCTCATCAAACTCGGTATACTGTATTCTCCCCTGAGCCACCAATTGTACATGTTCCCTATTTGATTTATGTCATTGCTACCTGCTCGCTTTCTTGCCTTGTAACTTTTCGTGTCCCCTTTCACAGATCCTTATCGCTCTGCCTCTCGTTGCACTCTCAAAATGCCACACTCTCTCACGCCATCACACAAAACCAAAAACGACAACACTGGCACCATATGAATGTATGCGATTCCGAGTTTGGCACAGCCAGCAAAAACGAAATGTGCGCAAGAATTCATAATGCCAACGAAGTTACAGTATGACGCTGGTACAGTACCTTCTAGTCGGGTGTGCTTGTGCGCGGCGCTCCACTCTTCCATGTTGAGTCGCTTGGCGGGTCTGCCCGGGCGGGCACTGTTCGTGCAGTCATCGTGGAGGGTGTCGAACTCGCAAGTCGAAATCAACTTGCACCGGTTCACACCCGGCTGGATCGCTCCCAGCGACCGCAGCGCGCGCACCTCAACACTCACTCTCTCTCTCTCTCTCTCTCTCTCTCTCTCCCTCCCTCTCTCCCTCTCTTAATCTCTCCCTCTCTCCCTCTCTCACCCTCTCTCCCTACCGTACCTGCTCCACATTGCAGACCAGTGGCAGAATCTCGAGTCGCTTGAGCTTGGTGTATACGGTGTGCAGTCCTCCAACAAGATTTTTGAGGAATAGTTCGTACGCCTGAAATGACGTCATTCCCTCCTGCGTAATCTACCGTAATCCGCACCTGTGGCAGGCAGATCATATCCTTCCCGTTCAATCGAAATCCAGCCAGCTTTTCGCCTCTGAAAACAATAGAATTGGAAATTGTTGTACGATCACTGCCACAAACCTGTAATCGAAAATTTCTGCGTTCACAGGCTCTCCGGACTCGTAGGTGTAAGACTCTGTCGATGTCATGTCCGAAGACGTTCCTTGTACTGCAGAAAATGGGTAAACAACAAGTAAACAAATAAACAAACAACCCACGTTCCATGTGTGCCGCAGCTTGTAAGAGTGAGTGAGGGTTGAAATTCATCTGTAAGGAGGAGTTTACTTATCCCGGTGAAGGAATACCTGCGGATTTCGCGCCCAAATCTCCTCATCTCTCCTCGCCCCGTCTGCACCCTCTTACTGTCCCTCGCTCTCTCGCCGCCCTCCCTACCTGCTTCCCTCTCTGCCCCTCTCACTTCCACACACTCTCTCACCTTGTCCGGTTGAAACTTGGAATGGAGTTCTGCGAGATTTCGAATAGCCGTGATCGAAGAGAGATCCATGGTAGATCGACGGAGTGATCTACCCGAATATCTATAATCAATCGCATAAACTTCTTAGACATGTGCATGTGAGTTGCGTAAACAGAGCTCGGCAATCGGCGATCCTGCCTCATCCGGTAAGATTACGGTATTACCCGTTACCGTATACCGGATTACCATCAGATTACCTGGCCACAAATAAGAAATCGCAATCGGCACAAGCCGATTGCAAATAAAGGAAAAGCCACCTCTCGTGCGAAGGAGGATAATGGACAGATGCGTAGACTGAAACATTGTTCTCTGAGAGAGATGGAGAGAGAGAGAGAAAAATAGAGAGAAATAGAGAGAAATAGAGAGAGCAACGATATACACAACAAACACTGGCATCACTTCAATTCAGGTAGTTTTAATACGGCCGATGGCGAGCGAGCGAGTGAATGAGAGGCGAGGGTGAGACGAGGGGATTGTGGGATCTATCCCCGCATCTCTCGGATCTCCTCGAGACGCCGCGCTTGCAACCCACAGTCTAATGATGGGATGAGCGTCTCAGGTCGTGGATACAGAGGACCGCGCACCCACCACCCCCCTCCCCCTGACAGAGAGAGAGAGAGAGAGAGAGAGAGAGAGAGAGAGAGAGAGAGAGAGAGAGAGATTACCATCTGTGGTGAACTCTCCTTGCTGCCGAATCGAAATCAAAGTGCGACGCGGCGCAAAAGAGAAAGAAACGAGGCTACAGCATTCCTGCCTTGGCGCCATACACGGAAAAGAGAGACACAATGCTCCCGCATGTAATCCTTTCTTTCACGCACGCGGACAACAACAATGCCGGAACGTAGCATTTGAAACGTATCCCGGAACAGGCTAAGGATGACGAAGGGTGCAATGTGCGAAGACCAGGCAGCATCGTCGCCGGTATCTGATAGGGGAGGGGAAATACACACAACTCTCGTAAGTTTGCAACTCACGCCCCTCCGAGATAGCATATCTCACATTCAACCATACCTAGAGCCATTCCAACTCCAGCACCCTGATAAGCCACCAATTACACGCGCCCAAAAAGGGTGGAACAAAACAGGCATGGCCTAGAAGGGGTGTACTGTAAAGGGGAGGAGGGAGATTGAGTGTGGTGAGTGAATGGCCTGTCGGTGAAGTGAATGTCGTGCGGCCTTTCAGGCAAACAAACACGAGCATTCTACACGGCAATTCACAAATACTCTCCAAGTACAGCTCTTCCCTCTTCCCTCCTTCTCCTCTTTTTCTCCCCATAACCATGTGTATCTTCCATTCGCCATTTCTTTCCCATAAAAGACGCGAGAATGGCCTCTCTCATTGTATCCATTGACTGCGCCCACCCAGCAACAATGCAAACCGTACAACTTTATCAATATAACTTCAATAAATAAACCGTGGTAGGGCACCGAGAGAAACGATGAGGAATACAACACACATGCGTCATATCTACACACTATGGGGACTGTATTCTGTATATCAAGACAAACTACCGTATCATATGGGGATACCGTATACCTCCTCAAGCGCCGAGCTGCTTGTAAAGGATAGGCACGTAGTCGTCGTATTCCGCCTACAAAAGACAACGTCACTCTCGCTCTCTCACATTTCTGCACCCTCCGTCAATCACACACTCTATCGCGCAAGGGTCGACTATTTCCTGATCTTCTCTTATCAGACAGAAGAGCTCAAACCACCGCGAACAGACTACACACACAGCAATCAGGCACTAGGCGGAATGGAAATGAGAGAGTGAGATGGCATGTATTGCCATGTCATGTGGGCTGGCAATCACTCCGCATCGAGAGAGCAACAGCTAGCAGGGGTGCACTCACAATCACCAAACGGCAAGCGATCATATTCGCATCACTTATCAACAAGAGCACTTTCCGGGCGCGACCTATGCTCCTTCGAGCTCTCAGCACAAAAACGTGACACTTTCGCGAGTTCACGAGCAGCCGCCTCGTTTACCTGGTAGAAGTTTCCGGCGACGGGTCCCTGCAGGGCGTGCTTGGCCACAAACTTCTCCGTGTTGAAGCAGCCGCGGCCGTCGCCAGACGTGTTCGTCAGCACGCCTGTGTCCACACATCCCATACGTTCTTCATCTTCTCTCTCCATCTCTCTCTACCCCCCCCCCCCTACCGTGCTCCTTGTCCTCGATCTTCCCGTTCTGCTTGTAGACGAGGAACACGTATCGATGGAGTCCGGTGCCGGGCGGGGGTCCGGATCCGATGTACTGTGCCAGCTCGTCTCCCTTGCCCACCTGCGATCCGGGGATGTTGACGACTAGCCAGTGGTGCCACTCGCGGTACGTCGCCTCCTTGCGGGACGGCGCGTCCGGGTCTACGAACAATCAATCATCAACAAACAAACAATACCCCATTCAACTTGTTCGTGTACTTAATGTCTTAAGTAATGTCGTTGTTGGGATTAAAACGAGGTTTATCATAAGATAATCTTTGACATTCTCAGTTGTACTACATAACACTAGAGTGCACAATTCGTGATCGAAAACTCACGCGTTGTTCCTATTAGGAAAGTCATTACATTATCAAACGGATATTACGCATTTCATATACTTATGATAAGTTAATGCGGCCTTCCTAAAGCGAGGTATTCGCAATCGCAACCCATCCTCTTCGCTCTTCCTCCCTCACACTCCTTCTTTATCCGTCATTAGCTAGATTACTACAAATACTAATACACCGGACACACTGACATCTAATCCATTCTCAATATTATCATAGCTGGAACATATATAAAAATTCAGAGGGAGCCAACAAGTAACATTACACAGGAAATAAAATAAACACAACGTTCCAAAGCAACCTGTGATCCAAGACGTTCATGTGTTCACGGGACTACCGAAACTCAAGTTATAGGAACTCGCAGTAGGCGTTGTATTAGTGTATTTTACCTTAACCTTACCGTAATGTACGAAATTACCAATGTGCTGCTTGATACGAGATAAGCATTATGATTCCGATTCTGATTCATGTGTTTCAATCCCATTGCTTATCCACAAATACCTCTACTTCGATCCTATATAAAATAGGAAAAATTAAAATGTACCGGTGAAGATCAGGGTGTAGAGCTGGGCGGGGTCGGCGTGCCACTCCAGCTTGGGAGCGGCCTTGACCTGCGTGGGAGTGAGCACGTTGCCGAGCGACACCTGCACACGCGTGTCCACTCTGTCTCCCTGTTCTGCCTGCCCACCTCGACTCCGCTGTCGTAGACGACCTTGAGGGCGGCGGCCGGCGCAGTCTTCACTACATCCGACACCACCTCGTGCTGCTTGAACGCCTCTGCCGCCGACATCGAAGCCAGTCTGAAACCGACACACTGCATTCACACACTATCCTCCGATGAAAAAAAGGTGCGAACTTCTACCGACTGAGACTACTCTCGGGACCAACACAGTGGTAAGGTGCACGAAGAAAACGAACCCGATGTGATCAAAGACAGATCCAACCCGATGTGTTCAGAGTTCAGAGTTCAGAGACAGTAGGAGGTACAAAATTCTACCTATGGAGACTACTCTCGGGACCAACGCAGTGGTAAGTGCATGAGGAAACAGCGCGTTTTGAGTACAAAACGATCGTGATATACAGTAAATGTGTCCTTTTATATGGTGTACATGCATTTCATACAGCACAATATATGTTGGAAACCATGCATATCGGTAGTTGGTGAAGTGCAACATAAAGGACAATCACTACCACAACCACACAATTCCGTATTTTATCAGCCCTCTCGCATAAAATCCAAGCCCTTTCACTCAAAACACCAAGCCTCACTCTAGTTACTGTGTATACACAGAAGCATAGAGTCCGAAAAGCACTCCACACATTGGTGAGGAATGGGCATTCGTATGGGATGAATGTGTATCGCTGGACAACTACACCTGTGGCGGACAGACCGCACCCACACACACAGTAAGGTTGTGCGAGAGTGGGAGGAACCAGCGAGCGCAGAGCCGCGGATTAGCTCAGCGCGCAGATCCGATAATGATTCCAGACATACGAGAAGATAATGATTAGACCTTTGAGCTACATTCTACATTTAGCGAATTGAGAGATTGCTAACATGCTAACTAATACGGCCAGTTCTTTTCTTGCCAAAATACTAGTAACTTCTAGGTGGATGAAATTACAAATTTCGTTTTCGGATTCGATAGGAAATGAAGAGAGAAAGTCATATGAATACACTTGTTCGCGGCGAACAAAACAAGGTGAAATTAGAGCGAAAATTCTAGATAAACTGAACACACTGCGTGCATGTGGGTGGATGGAGTGTCGAAAACAACACAAAGAGCGCGCACTATTGCGTATTTATTTGCAAACGCGCAAGATCATGATATTAGTTTCGACACTCAGAAACCAGAAATCATTACGCATTCGTATCACGCAAACTATTGCGCGTATTATTGATATCAGGTAATGGAAACAATTATCGCGGAGTCTGCGACTAGAAAAGGCATGCGTAGTGTACCTCTTGAATAGGACGGTTGTGATAGAAGATGCGGCAGCGAACCGGGAGACAGAGAAGAGAGCAGACGAGCGAGCAAGCAGAGCCGCCATCTACGAAGCACAATAGTATACAACAGTGACTTATCGTGAGATGAAACAACAACATTATCAAAACAACTGAACTGACATCATGAAAAGAAATAAAATCCACACACACGAAAACAAAACATCACAACACGAAAACAACAACAAGTTCAGGTCACACACCAAACAGATGATTTCTCACTACGATTTTGAAAATATACAATTCGATAACCTGAGAACGTAAGGCAAACTTCGGGGAAATGGTTATGAATCTATGGGTGATATAACAGATGGTCGGCGCGATGTTACTGCACCGTCAAAATATGGCATACCCAAAACGTCTTTCAAATAAATTCGCTCAATAATTTGTGTGAATCTTGTTGCTTGGATGTCGTCATTTCCACTTCCTTCCCTGCCCCATTCAGACCTGTCGCGTCGACAGCGACGCCCGCCATGCGCTATCCACTCGTGTTGCTGTGAGTGAACGGATTATTGATTGTTTATCATTCGATCACAAGATGTCTCGTCGCGGTCGTTCACTGCTGGTTCGACCTGTTCAACTCTAAGCCACTGGAGGCAGATGAGGAGGTGGAGAAGCAAGACTGGATCAATCACAGAGAGAAGAGTGCGTTTCCTAATCTCTTCTTTCTCCCAATCTCCCCTCTCCAGCCCTGTGCTCTCGCACCATTCGCGGCCCTCCCAAGACCCGCCCACATCCGGATATATTCTGGGGATACGGTATATTCGATCCCGCCCAGGCCGACCGAATCCCCGCCATCGCGCTCAGGGACTTTGGAAATGTGGGGTGTTATCGATTAATTATCGATCAATTAACGGTATGCAGGACTTTGGGAGCGACGCGGCGCAGAAGGGACTGCTAGCGGCGGTGGCGGTTGGACTCGGGCCGGTGAGATCAGAGCCACCCCTCCTCCTCCTCCTCCTGCTGATGTTGTGTGTTTCAGTCGCTGTTGTCGGTGTGCGTGGCTGGACTGGTGGGTGTGTGTGTCTCGTATGTGCTCGCCTGCTCGTTCTGCTGCTGCTGCTGTCCCCATCCACCCCCATTCCCATCCAGAAAACAAGCACAGAAATGGCACGAGAGCGAGAAGAGACACTCAAAGGTTAGTAACATGTGGAGAAAGTACCGAAATACACGATTATGTCTACTTCAGGAAAGGTCGAGAGACAGAACACCGACGACAAAGACCCCCACCTCGAAAACACCGAACACTGCTTCGAAGGAGACTGCGACGAAGGAGAGGTCGAGGAGTGCGGCGAACAGCCGCGAGAGCATGGAGAGGACGCGGACAGAGAGGGAGGGGGAGGAGAGGGGGAGGGTGCGGTGGGAGAGGAAGTGCGACGATGTCATCTACCCGATGAGCAGGCGCATGATGGGGAGGAAGGTGGGAGATAGAGGGAGAGAGAGAGAGAGAGAGATAGAGAGAGAGCTGTCTTGCAGGTCTCGCTCATCTGTCTCTCCGTCCTCCTCCTCGTCCTGGTTGGTGTTAGTGTGGGTGTCTCTGCCTATACCACTGTCCTCATCACTCAACTCGTGCAGAGGATCGACATTGACAAGCAAGTCGACTGTGAGGCAATATCGATTGATTATTGATTGATTATCGATTCAGATGCCATCAATGAAATGGAGAATGTGGTCTGTAAGGGAGAGGCACTCTTCATCGATCAAATGCAACTGGCGAGGAAGAGTTTTGAAGAGCTCGTGAGTTCGGTGGTGGTTGTTTCTGAATTAGAATGAGAACGTTTATCTCGAATCAAGTTTCACAAAATGGTAGTTTTTCGTTGAGAGAGGCTGATATTTCAGGGCACCAACATCCCTACGATGCTTCTCGCTGATGCACCAGTCAACGCCGCCAAGATATCAGTCAGTTGTTATCGTAAGTATTGCTAGTTCAACCATTCAGGCGTCGCTCAATGCTGTCGTCACAGGCGTCGAGGCCCTTCCGAACTCGATCGAAGTCATCAAACAGTTCTACCTGCAAGTGAGAGAGAATGAGAGATGGAAGGAATGGAATAAGAGATCGGGAGAGGAAAGAGAAGAGTAGAGGGACTAACTGAGAGCAATTCACAGCACAAATCGCATCCAAACCTGGTGAACAATGTGGAGAATTTCGACAAAGACTTGGACAATGTCTATACCGAAGTGAAAGCAATCGAACGTGTGAGCCCTGTTGTAATTTTTTTTTTACATGTTTCAATTTTTTTCATCCAGTACATTGGTACATCTCTGGATACGGAGAAACTGAAGGATCTAGTTGACAGCCACGCTGAAATAGTGAAGCATGTGAGGATCTCTTTCTCTCTCTCTCTCTCTCTCTCTCTCTCTCTCTCTCTCACTTCTCTTACTCCTCTTTCCAGATCAACATCACTCTCATCAGCTCCTACGAAAGCATGGACCAGGAAACTGAGCAGTTCAGGAAAAAGGTATTTACGTTATTTGATATGATCATTGGAAAACTGACCTATTACAGTTGGTCAACCTCATGCAGAAGATCGATTCGACCAAACCGATAATCAACAAGGTAATGCAATTGAAAACAAGGCGAAACAAAGGTCCAAATTTACAGATAATCGTAGTGACAAAGGAGAAGCTGGAGTGGATGTGGTATGTGAGTCTGCCAGCGCCCTGCCTACTGCTCATAGCCACCATCGGATGCATCATATCCATATCGGTCGAGGCATGCACCAAGAGTGAGAGGAACGGAGAGAGGGAAAGAGGGAGAGAGGGAGAGAGGGAGAGAGGGAGAGAGGGAGAGAGGGATTTCAGACCACCTATGTGCTCGGACCACTCTCTGCGTGCTCTACATCATTCTGCTCGTGCTAGTGCTGATTCCAGCTGCTACTATGATGTGAGAGGGAAAGAGAAAAAAGTGATACGGTTTTTTTTCTCTCGTTATTCTCGCTGGAAACTAGAAAAGTTTTTCTCAGTGCGTACTTGGTGGTGACTCGGTCTGCCAAGCTGGCGTGCATCCACGCAGAGGACTACTCCACTGTACACGCTCTCGCGGGAGGTCACATGGAGGTCGTCTCTCTCTCTCTCTCTCTCTCTCTCTCTCTCTCTCTCTCTCTCTCTTTCTCTTTCTCTCTCTCGCTTCTCCTCTCCCTCCTTCTCACTCAACCTAGTCTGTCTTTCAGAGAATCAAAATCGGAGATGTGCCAGAGTTCGAGAAGATTATCAAGGATATCGACATCGGGTTGGAATCATTTATATTTATTTCCTATATTTTTTTTCTTTTTGAGAGCTGTCATGAAGAGCTGCTCCCAACAGATGTCGTATGGAAAGGCTCTCCAGAAGACACTGGGCCAATTCGAACCGGCTGGTATGGAGAGAGAGAGAGAGAGGAGAGAGAGAGAGAGAGGAGAGAGAGAGAGGAGAGAGAGAGAGAGAGAGGAGAGAGAGAGAGAGAGAGAGAGAGAGAGAGAGAGAGAGGTCGTCGTCTTTCTAGCCGAGGACATGATCAATCGAGTGATCCAGACGGAGGGTCGACCATACATCAAGCAGTTAGAGGAGAGAATGGACCAGCGCAGACAGCAAGGGAGGGTTCTCAACACGATTGAGAGACTACAGGTATACTGTATCTTGATGCACTGTAGTAACGTTTGCTTTCAGAAGACTGACTATGTAACTCCAATAAAGAGAGCACTGGAGAGGTTTGCGACAGTGTGGAATGCTGCAAGCGGATACAATTCGGGAGTGGAAATATCTCAACAAGTGAAAGTCAACCAGCCTATTCTGGTCAGTCGTTTTCTCTCTCTCCTCTCTTAGGAGGAGATATGTGATTTGCATATTTGTTCAGGACAAGAGCTTGCGTGCGATTCGCGACAATCTCTACAGCATGCAGAATGAGTCCCTCCCCGCGATGAGTCTATTCCTAGAACAGTTCGATATGGTAAAATTTACGTATATAAAGATTTTTCAATCGGCATTTTACAGCAACAAAAGACCGACGATATATTCAACAAAGTTAAAAAGCTCGCGGCTGAAACTATCCGCAAAGTTGTGGTGGGTGTTCCTCTGAACATGTCTCTCTCTCTCTCCTTCCCGCCTCTCTCTCTCCCTCTCCCTTCCTCTCTCTTTCTTTCTCTTTCTCTCTCTCTCTCTCCAAGTTCTTACTTCAGAAAAAGATGACGGCTGAGCTGCCACAGTGTGAGATCACCACCATATACGACAATATTCGGTACCAACTGTGTGATCCTCTCTCCCAGCCAGTCACTGCCGCCGCGGGAGCACAGTGTGGGATCAGAGAGGGAGAGGGAGAGAGAGATAGAGAGGGGGAGAGGGAGAGACAAAAAGAGAGAAAGAGAATGGAGAGAGGAGAGGGAGAAGAGAGAGAAGAGAGAGAGAGAGAGAGAGCTGTGTCTTTCAGTCTTGGCTATGGTCTGTAACGTGTTCATCGGGGTTCTGGGAGTATCGATTGCCCGCTTCTATGTCGCCCTCCATATGAGGAAGACCGACCCATACAAGAAGTGCAAAAAGTATTAAATCGTGTTGCATTAGAAATGTCCAACTTTTAAAAGTAACTGTCGTAAACTCTTAATGTTCTTCTTAAAATTCGATGTGGATAAAGTAATGTGTGTTCTGTTCTGTTCCGACGCTGTTCTGTGAACTGCACTGCAACAAGAAACATTTATCGCTGGCGAGATCTCACACCCAACAATAATGTACTACTTTTTGATTAACAGTTGTTGATATTGTTTATCAGTGTTAGCTACTTATAAATGGCGACCTCTCCCTCATTAGTCCACTTGAAAGAGTAGTTAGTCTTCTTGAGAAAAGCCTCGATGGTTGGTTTGAGGACGGGTGTGCCAAGAGAGCGCTGTCCCCTGCCAGTCACTACGAATAGGGGACGAGTGGGGGAGGGGGAGACGAGGGAGAGACGCTCCCGGAGGAGCAGAAGGCCGTCCCGACGGTCCAGGTAGTGCAGGTCCAGCTTGGCCGAACGACTGCAAGCACCGATGACGAGAGGGAAACAAAACGATTCTACATGTCAGCGTTGAAGAAAAGTTGTGTAGCAGAGATAATTAGAGAAGGGTAATAGAAAAGAGGGTGAGTACGGGAAGACATTGAAAGCTCACCGATTGGCCTCTATGAGCATTACTGAAGCGCGGCGCTTGAGGTCTTTGGCTTTGCACTCGTAGTTCCAGCCCTGCAATCGTCCATTCTCTCTCTATCTCTCTCTCTCTCTCTCTCTCTTTCGCTCTCGCTCTCTCTCTCTCTCTCTCTCTTTCTCTCTCTCTCCACCTCCCCCCCCCCCTCCACTCACCTTGTCCGCATGGTAGCACCCCCCTCCGGGCGAGTGTGTCTGCTCCTTTGCCCTCGCATACTCCCTTCTGGCTCGTTCCATTGTCTGGTCGCTCTCCTCACACATTGCGAATGCCTCCTTCTGTGTGTCTGCCATTGAAAGGGGACGACGATGCGCGGACGGAGAGTCGAACACACGCTAAAACTAAGTATTCAATTGTTCAACACACAGTTTCAATTTACAGAACTGGATCCTTGAACTGCCGAATTTGATAAAACATGATCTCAATGGCGCTTTATCTTTAAAGGAACAGTGGCGACTTATTTCCGACTCGGAGTATTATGAAAAATCATATTAACCTAACGCATTTGCAGTTTTTGCGAAAGAACGACGATTCTGCGTTATTTTCGATTCTGCAACTGCCAAGAATGCAGCTCAAAATTTGAATTTCCCGCCAACACTTCACTGCAAAAATTTGGGTCGGAGACATAACCGCAAATGAACAGCGGACTGTCATTTGCTTCATGGCTCAGTGCATGTGCGCTGCGTTGTGACCCTGATCTTCGCGGGTTCGATTCGTGTCACTGCCAAATGTTTTGTTCGTGTGAAAATGAGGTGTTGTGGCAGGTCGTGACAGAATTAAGTCGCCACTGTGCCTTTAAGCAGCTCGAGCTCATTCGCTTTCAAAAGGATTACGAGAGATTACGAGAGATGTCAGAAAACGGTATTGTTTCCGTGTGGTGTGAGATGAAGTGGTATCGCTGATGGGATCGGCATCAAGTACATTTGCATATATAGGCGATTGAGCGTAGCTCTTGTCGTTTCTCCGACTCCGACATGGATAAAATCATGCGACGGATATGACATCATCAAAATCGACTTTTACGATAAGTATTGTAGAGCAATTTTTAACTAACTAACATACCCGGATCGTTTTTCCTGGGCCGACTTGCGTGAAAGTTATGTTGGGATCTCCGTAGTCGGGCATAGTAACGGTACGGGAAAGAGAGCAAGCAATGAACTAAAAAAAAATTAAAATTTAAAATATTATACAAAACACTTAATCGTTAGACAACGTAAGGACGAGCGTAAGGTATGTTGTGCGCGGGAAGGAGAGAATCGACAATAATTGAATAAGTCTTGTCTCGCGGGATAAATGAGACGACGGAAAACAGACGAGAGGAAAAGAGGAGTGAGAGGAGGGGGAATGAGCGCGCACCGCACCCGTTTGCATGCGTCAGACTGCTGGGCAGCGCCTTTTTAGGGAGGACATTTCGCAATCGCAACAAGAACAGCTGGCAAGTCGATAACCTGCCCCTCCACAAGATAGCATAGCAAGATGTACACAAACATGGGCGCGTGAAACTTGTTCTATGACGACAAGGAGCGAAGCCGGCAAAGATGGGCAAAGAGTACTAAAATGAGAGGGGCGCTTAGAATGTCTTGGCAGAATGCCCTTCCCCAGGGTGCAGAGAGGGGTTGAGAGAAAGAGATAGACAGAGTGAGAGTGAGAGCGAGTGATGGGAGTGAGAGAGAGATAGTTTTCTCAGTGCATTTGTACCCGAAAGTCTAACCAGTCGGAGAAGACGCAAAACAACAACTGTGAGTACAAAATTTATGGTCTCGCACTTGCTCCGAAAGTACAATGATGGGATATCAAAGTGATAAAAAACTATTTTGATTCAAGAAAACATCAGGTAAAAATGAGGACTTCTCCGTCGTTGTTCCACTTGAACCTATGTCCAGCCCGCCTAAGGAAAGACTCTACTACGTGTTTGAGAACCGGCTCTCCTAGGGGCGAGCGATTGCCTTTTCCAGTTACTACGCGGAGACTCGAGCCGCGACCCAGATGGTCCAGACGCTCCCTCAGAATAGCAAGACCGTCCTTCCTACCCAGATAGTGGAGGTCCAAATAAGGAGAGCGTCTGAAACAGTATCGATTACTTAGGTTTATAGAGGATTTGGAACATACCGATTGTCATCGATCAAAATATTCTGAGCCTCCTTGAGCAGCGCCTTCGCCTTGACGACTAGGTTGCGACCCTGAAAAGATGATTCAGCCTCTCTCTCACTCACTCTCTCTCTCTCTCTCTCTCTCTCTCTCTCTCTCTCTCTCTCTCGCTCTGTATAACTTTCTCTTCTCCCATTGCCCATTCACTCCATACCCACATTTTCAAAATGTCCGCATCCGTGTCCGGGTGTGTGTTTCTGTTCGTGTCCCTCGCATACTCCTGTCTCGCTCTCTCCATCCATCGCCCACTCTCCTGACAGATCTCGCGAACGCCCTTTCCAGAGCTTCTTCCAGAGAAAGAAGAAGAGGAGGCGCATCGAGTACACGCTGTAACAAACTTTTTTTTAAATCTGATAGACGTTTTAACTAATAGTAAGCCATGCTCATTCGTTCATCACCTTATCTTCTCGTCCATATTATTCTTTTTCATATCGTCTAAAGAAGTATCATGTATGATATATTGAAACAATGAGCAACAATCAACTCACTCTAATAGTTCTTCCTCGTCCCACTTGGGTGTAAGAATTCTCTTCATACATTCGTAGAAGGCCTGCCATTTTCGCCGCAAAATACAGTTGGAGAATGAAACCTGAAATTTGTTATGATGCAATATTATGATTATGCGGAAAGTCGCCTTTTGATATGATTACGTATTCGATAACACGGAAATTTGGATACGGCATAGCAGTGAAAACAGAGGAATGCTGGAAAGAGATACGAGGACAAAGGACCGCCCTTACCAGCCAGCCGCGATTGCAAAATGCAGCTGGCATCAGGGTCATGGATGCGGGTGTCACATGACAAACACTCGTAAACATCCAGATATTCAAATTGTGATCAATGCGGTTGCAACTGCGGTTGTATCTCTATCAACCAAGAAAGAAGTGATATATTTAGTTCAATAAACACATTTATAGTGCGCATACTAAACTGTAGAACGAATACAAGTATGTCTAGATTGTTTTGTAAACATGTTGCATTCACACTATTATAGTAGTATTTTGATAATAATTACTATAAACTTTTAAAAAAAAACTTAGCTTGTTTGTATTTAATTATTGGGATTGTACGACAGTCGTACAACTATCGAAGTGCAGATGAAACAACTGAAGTGAACTAATTGACCACCGGTTTATATACTCAGTATTTCGCAATAGCAACAGCTGCACGCCCACGCAAAAGATGTTTCGCAATAACACTGTTATTTGAACTGCCGCCAATAATGTTTAGAGCGCGTTAATTCTAAACTCTGTCGTGAAGCACAGAAATAATAAATATTTTACTGTTTGCTTTCGGCTCAAAGCGTCGCGTTTCATCACAGATTTATGTGTTTTCTAATATTTTAACAATTTTCAGATCATATTTAAATGTATTGTAACATTTTTCATTCAGAATGTCGGGTGCTAGAAAGGAGGACGTCTATGAGAGCGAGGACCTCCCGGAAGTTGATCAGAACGCCAAATTTGCGCGCGAGGCCACGCAAGACCCCGAGAATGTTCAAATGGTTTGTAAACAGTTTCCATCACAATGCACATAATGTAATACTTTATTATGTACTGAGTTGTTGTAGATGCACATTGACTTCGAGGCGGCACAGAAGCGCTTCAAGGGCCGCATTGTCAACGCCGACGACGTCGGTGAGACAGACACATGTTGTTATTACATAACCTCGATTGTTTTCATTTAATTAAGCTTGTACATTTTTATGTTCTAGACTTCTCTGACTCGATTGCGAAAAAGCGCCAGAACGCGTACGGCAGCGGCAAGTACGTTCTCGAAGTGAGTTTCTTTTATGATTCATTTCAGTTTAAAAATGTGTAGTTTGGATTTCTAAGACATCTTTTTTTTACAGATTGTGGGTTCGCAGTACGACGAGGCGGAGAACGCGGAGCAGAAGTTCAACCGCCTCACATACGAGCTAGCCGAACTTGCCGAACTCGTCAAGGTTTGCTCCCTTTCAATTGGTTCGATGCTTTCGTTCGGTTGTTGTCTATATCTTTACACATTTCCGTTCAGTCAGGAGAGACGGGCGACTCTGGCCTTCTCTCGGAGAACGCAGTCAGTGAGATGCTGGACGAGCTGAAGGCGATCCGCGTGGCGAAGACGAGCGGCGTCCCGGCCGCCCCCGCCTCCTCCGCCCCCGCAAAACCACTCGCCGCCACCGACCCCGCTGTGAGTATGACTCATATGTTGTATTTGTGTTGGTAAACAGGCTTTGTGATGAGTTCATATAGATCTCTTCTCTGGAGCACCGTCTGCGTCGCGTGGAGGCGGCGGTGGGCGGGCGCAGCGACGCGCAGCCACTCGCCGACGCTATAGAAGACATCAAGTTCAGGTATGCTCCGTTCACATGTTATCTCCCTTCTTCGAAGCCGTTTTGTGGGAGTGTTCTCTGTTTATGGTATGTGAGTGTGTGTGTAGGACGGAGGCGTTGAATCCTGCGTACGTGGAGGGCGCTGAGTCGCGGCTGACTGCGGTGCTGGCCAAGCTGGAGCAGACCGAGGAGAAGAGGGCCGCCCAACCAGATGCACAGCTAGAGAACAAGGTAGACAACTATTTGGTGCATGACTTGTCGTCTGCTCGTTGATGATGTATGGCGTTTGTAGGTGGACGAGCTGTACTCGTTAATGCTCAAGTGGGACTCGGCGTGCCAGCAGCTGCCCGCCAACGTCAAGAAGCTACACGCACTCCACAGACTCCACGAACAGGGTGCCTTGTTGTTTACTTCTCTTTTCATTTACATTGTATTGTCATGTGTATTTCGACTATTTCATATTGTATGAACTATTTTAACGGAATTTATTTATTTATACTTTTTTGTAATCAATGTGTGTTGCAGCGTCGCAGGTGACTGAGCGCGTGTCTCAGCTGGCGGGGATTCGGGAGCAGGTGGAGAAGGCGATCGCCGCCGACTCGATCGCCATATGCGAGCTGCAGAGCAAGGCCAGGGATGAGGTGGGCACGGAGAGAGAGAGAGAGAGAGAGATAGTGAGAGAAAGAAAGAGAGGGATAGAGAGAGGGAGAGAGAGAGGGGAGTGATGGCCATGTTGAAGGTGGCTGCTCTGGTGAAGCGCATCCAGTCGCTCGAGTCGCGTGTCTCCACACTCGGCAAATAGTCCCGCTCCCGCCTTCGCTTTAGCTTCCTCTCACTTGGAGTCTACTGTCCCGTGTAAAAATGCATAACACTGTGTCGATATAAATTATTCATTTCCGACTGTTGTTGTATGAATGATATGAAAATGTTTGTGTCATTGTGCAATACCTTGGGGTGAATGGTTTATAGTGGTATTTACAGGAATGTACAGATATACCGGTGAGTTGGTGGGTATTGATAGTCGTGCATTCTAGAATCCTGTCTGCTTGACGCAGCGTGGCTTCTCGGTCAGCACGACGACTGTCTGCTTCCGGCTCGACTCAAGTGCGTACGTCGAGGCTGTCGACGGATCCCCCGGCTGAATACAGACACTGGGTGAGTGATCGATTTTTTTTCTATGACGTCTGGAATCAAGCAGCACACGTGTAGTTTGATTGGTTGGGATCTGGTGTGAGTCATGCGCTTAGTGGGTGAGTGCCGGGACATGTGTGATCACTCACTTTTATTGAGTGAGTGATCGAGTAGCGTTGTGAGTTCACCTCGCAGTATAGTCCGAGCATGCGTGCGGCGGCCTCTCGGAACTGCGGCACGAATAGGACGTAGGTGAGGGGCACGAACGTCTTGGACAGGTAGCCGAGCGAGTTGGCCACGTCGAAGTATAAACGAGGCATCGGCACTCCTGCATACACACATACCAGTTCTTCTCAGACCCATAGTCGTCGAGCAACTCACTCTCGTACACGAGCACCATGGCGATGAATACGGGCATGGTGGTGAGTATGGGAATGAGTGACTGGACGGTGAGCGAGAGACACAGCCGCCACTCGTCACGCGCCGTTCGAGACGACATACGAGTCACTCCTGCAAGTGCCACGATGTTCATGTTCGCGAGTGTTTCGGTAAAGGGTAGCGATAGCGATATTTAAAGATCAAAATAAGTCCCCAGACATTTTGTTGTGTCGTGCACTTTTCCCGATACTTGACTGGGTTGTGTTACACTGTCTTCATAACATCATTTTGTTGATCTGACGCCTTTCCTTACCGATGATCTTGTTGGCTCTCTTTCTGCGGTAGTAATAGATGAGGATGAAAATGTTGAGACACAGCGCCACCATCGAGAAGATCCATTGTGTGACGAAAAGGAGCTGCAGAGAGTATGAGAGGGGTTGTGGGGGGCATGTGCAATACCTCTCCGAGTGCCGGTATCCCCGTTCCCCAAGTCGGACCACACATGTCCATCTGTTGCACACATCGACGGGTGAATGTCACATAGAGCGGATACAGCTGAAATGACTATTTGGGGAATTGATTTGCGATATGAAACACGTTTGTTCGTGGTGTTCAGTTTCAGACCACCTGAGCCTTATTGGAACGGATTTGTTGTCATTATATCATAATGTTCTTCTCTGGTTCGTGTAACAGTTGCAATTGATTGTGCGTATTTGCCGAAAATAGAACCGTGAACCCACCACGGGAGAGATAAATACGACGGATAGGATGAATAGTACTCGTTTACTGAGTGCAGTCTCCAGGTAAACTCCCCAAAAACGATCGATCGCAACTATCTGAAATAATTTTCGTCTCAATTATGTGTCATTTGTTGTGTTTCAATTGTGTAGAATTCAGCAAAAGATACGACCATGGCAGGGATCGAACCTGCAATCTTCTGCTCCGTAGGCAGACGCGTTATCCATTGCGCCACACGGCCATGGTGCGTAGCGAGAGAAACAGATACGCGACTCACCACTAGCAATGAGTTGGAGAAAGTCGCGAATATGCCACCGACGCGATTGAATATCGAACAGACGACGAAGTTGACTTCCATCTGACCCGACCAATAATGCATCAAATACCATCCGTGCTCGAGAAACGTGGGAATCGCCGAGATGAGATAGCCAATAGTTATGAAGTACACTGTGAACTGAAATTGCGATTGTCAAATTAGTCTATTACAAGCCCACCTTGTATCTCTCGGAGAACTTGTATCGGTGCATGATGATGAGGATGAAGAATATGGGGAAGAAGCAGGGTAGAGTGGAGAAGAAGTTGATGTAGGCATTGCGGTCGTAGGAGGGAAGGAGGAGGACGGTGCTGGATGAGTTGACGTGCAGGTCCTCACAGATCTGAGTGGCGAGTGGAGTGGACATAGACGAGAGAAGAATGTGATGGGTTGCGGAGGGGTGTGTCCGAAACTGTGCAACCAGTGACGCTATTACAATGCAACGATGAGATTTTCGGTTCTTCAAATATAACAGAATATAGGTTTAGCGACGCATTTTATGAGTTGAATAGCGAATATAGTATGATTTTTTGCGAGGATGATTGCTCTAGGGCTTATTAGAGGGGAGATATGTTATTATGTATGCGTGAAAAGGTTTGACTCTGTGTATGCCTTCGTGCGCACACATTTTTATGCGATAGATTCGCAGAGGAAATATAGTCTTCGCCTGGAGGATAGTTTCTGTTATTGCCAGCCGGGGTCCGTTGGCGAAACTCAGTTGCGAGCGAGAGAGGTCAGACAGCGCGAGCAAATGGTCGAGTGTCGCGCGGCCTCTTTGATTCACATGCCGGCTTCTTTGATCGATATTATCGTTTGAAAGCGCGCGCTTGGGTCTCCTCACGACTAAAAGGTAGATCGAATGCGACTAGAGGGTAGATCGATTTTCTACCGTAATCTGGCAAACTATCTCCCAGAATAATATTATAGCTATTTAATATAGGGGAATGTATTTTTTTATATATGAAATATCATGTTACTTTTTGTGGAGTTTATGCACATAATTTTTGCATAGAAAAAAGGAAAATGTAAGATTTGGTGTATGTACCTCGAAGTAGTTTGGAGATTTGAGTGGTCTTTTCATCGCTCTCCGTCCTATCAGATCCGGTACTCTCTTACGCCAGTCTATCTTAGGCTCGAACAGCAGTCCATAGTACATGTCCAGCCACTCTTCCTCGAGAGACTGATCTGCAATGGGCGAAGGTTAGAGATGAACTCGATTATAGTAAATATACATGTTCAGAAATAGTGTGTGGTGGCCACCTTGCTCCTGTGAATGGGCGATCATTGCAGTGTGGCGAAGGAAGGGAGAGGGGGCGAGAAAAAGCCTCGCGTTCGGATTGTGTGAATGATTTGGGCTATTTATCAATGGGGGAGTGTGGAGACTTGAGGCAGTGAGTGAACGGGGAGAGACGAGGGCGAACGAGAGGCGGGCTAATGACGTTGAGGTGATCCAATTTCGATAGCCTCTATCACATATTGCGTCTGCTCTCGAATTTTTCTCCATTTCTATTTTTGCGCGGTTGGTGCCCGCGCGCATGGGCTATTAGTGAAATTGGAGGCCTATGCATATTGAGAGGAGAGGATATTGGGATATATGCTCTGTCAAGTGGGGGGATATTGAAGTTGTCATATGGTGGAAGTGGATGGGAGAGATGGAAGGTTGCAGATGACGATGAGTAAGCGAGGCCACGAGTTGGGAGAGGCGGGAGAGGGCGGGAGTGCTGCCAAGGCTGCCAGGACAGAGGAGGGAGAAGGGCACAAGAGGTGGGTGAGCGAGTGTCACAGAGGCTCGTTGTGAAGGGTCTTGGATCGTGTTGCGTCATGAGCCATGAGCGATTGGGGCATTTAGCGTGCGCATCCGGCCTATTCTGGATGCGGCGACCGAGTCGCCCGAAGTGCCCCTCGCGGAATTCCACGCTGTCAGAGTAGACGACAAGAGAAACATTGGAAAGATGATCAAGCTGCTGCCAGGTGAGGAGGAGAGAGAGAGAGAGAGAGAGGAGAGAGGAGAGAGAAATGTAGAGAGGGAGGGGGTTAAAAGGAATGAAAGGATAGTGATTCAGCCTGAATGACCGCGCATAAATGAGGCCTTTTTGTGTGGCATAGTGTTTGCCTAGGTGTACTCGATAGATGGAGGAGGGTTTGAAATGGGAGACGCGCAATGACGCGTGTATTATGATATGAGTGAAGAGGCCAAAACGCCTACATATCACCATATTAGGTCTGCGAGGGATGTGTAGTGAAAGAAAGTAAGTGTAGTCAAAGGCGAAAGGACAATGCAACTGCGCCTCGTTATAGACTGCAGTATAATAACTGTGTGTTTACTTAGCGATAAGGCAGTATGCGCAGCGCGAAACAGTGTTTATGCAACACATCATCACATATGGAAAGTTGGTGGATTACGGAGGGAAAAGAGAACATAATGGTGGGAGGACGATATGATTTTCAGAGATTCCCGATCATTTTACGCATTTGAAACGGGTGAATGGGGATAGAATCCTGGTTGCACCGTGGAGAGGAGAGGAGGAGGAGGAGCAGTGTGGAGCAGCGGTGGAGCGTTTTGTCGAGGCTAGTCTCTAGGGATCAGGACTAATATATTGTTGTCATTTATAGATGCTCTCTTCTCTTGCTGTGACTGCGGAACACTTTTGCAAGACCCGCGTGCCCGCACGGAAACCTTTCACCAGGTGTGTTTTGTAGTTTGGTTTTTTTTTGTAGATATTGATTGCAGACGTCAGTTCGAGTGGGCAAAGGCGCACTGGCCAACCGGCTTCCATCCATGCAAGGAGACAGAAGAGCTGCTGGACGGAGGATGGTGCAAGGTGAGCCAGCACTCTCTCTTTCTCTCTCTCTCTCTCACTCTCACTCACACTCACTCACACTCACGAACTCACACACTTCCTCTCCCCCCCCTCTCTCTCTCTCTCTCTCTCATCCCTTCTCTTGTAGGAGTCTGACTCTGTCCGCATCTCTCGTCTGCTCTCTCTGGCGGGGGAGAGTGGGTGTGTGATCGCGAATGGAGACGAGGTGCTGGCTGTGGCGGAGCAGGAGACGGCCAAGCTGCTGCGTGAGTGAGGAGGGAGAGAGAGAGAAAGAGAGAGAGAGAGAGAGAGAGAGAGAGAGAGAAAGAGAGAGAGAAAGAGAGAGAGAGGGAGGGGAAGAGGAAGAGAGAGAGGAAGAGGAAGAGAGAGAGGAAAAGGAAGAGGGGAGAATGTGTAGGCCACCCTGCGATGCGCGCAGTGTCGTCTCTGTCGAGAAGGGAGCGAGACGAGTCTGCGTACCTCGCCACCGGATGCGATGTGTACTTGAGGTGAGCGTCCCCCTCCTCCTTTCTCCTCCCAGCCTGCTTTGCAGGGATGAGCCGTGTGGGATGTGTGCGATGGCGCTGGTCCACGTGCGAGCAGCCAGGGTGTTCTACCAACAGAAGACGAGGAATGGAGTGTTGGATGCGCAGGGTAGGTGAGAGAATGAGAATGAGGAATGAGAGAGAAAGGTGATCGAGGGAGGGAAGAGATAAAGAGAGACTGGTTCCAGGCAATTGGCAGCTTCACCTGGAGCCGGTGCTGAACCACCACTACAACGTGTTCAAAGTGGATGTGGAGGGAGGAGAGAAGGACGGGGGAAAAGAGGGGCAGCGGCGGTGCGGCGAGTAGGCAGCGATTCTTGTTTTATGTTGTTATTTTGTTGTCCGATAAACTGTTTTCTTATTGAATGTCGTCTTTGTGGTTTTAGTATTTTGGTTAGAAACCGTGCAATATCTACGAAAATATTGTGAGCTTTTGTATTTCATATTTTCAAGTATGTTCGTGACGGCTGGTGGGTTTGGATTGGTGGAAGTGCGAGAGTGCGGGGAGAGGGTGGAGTGGGATGAAGAGGAGACGAGGAGGAGGATAGACGAGTGCAAGCAGGTAGAATCTCTTCCTATATATATATATATATATATATATATATATATATATATATATATATATATATATATATATATATATATATATCCCACTCCCCTCCCCTCCTTCTCTTATCCCTATCTCCAGTTCCTCTCCCGCTGCGCATCTACCCGTTGGCGCTCGGTGGCGGTCGCTCTTCCTCGATCCGCCGAGCTCGTCGTCACTGTGTTGGCGTGAGTTAAGATGACGTCACTTTCTATGACGTCACTGATTGCAGGCTTTGGGAGCTGGGAGCGAACGTGCTGATCGAAGAGAACTTGTGAGTTGTTTACTTGTTTACGTAGAAATGTGTTTCTAGCGACTGCGCGTCTGCGGACGTGGTTGGGGAGTGGTTAGTCGAGGAAGGGAAAGATGGAGTGAGAGTGGAGCGGACAGAGTGCAACTGCACTGACGAGCGATGGCTGGAGTGGATGGAGCAGAGGGGGTGAGTCAATTACAATTGTTAGATATGGTGACAAAATCGTTACTAGTGAATATGCAAGGATTCGTGTGTTATTTCGTTCAGAACTCGTCTGGCGTACACGATGCGCACTTCGGGGACGACTGGGCGACCGAAGGTGGTGGGGGTTCCGTGGACAGCCATCATACCCAATGTCGACGACTTCCGGTGAGGGTGGCTGGGAGAGGGAGAGAGATGGTCCGCTTGTAGTGAGGAGCTGTCCTTGTCCCCATCTGACTGCGTGCTGCTCTCCACCTCGTTCCACTTCGATCCGTGCATGGTGGAGCTCCTTCTGGCTGCCACTGCCGGATGCCGACTCGTCATCACACCCGATCTCTACAGGTCTCTCTCCACTCTTCCTCTCTCCGTCTCTCTCTTCTCTTCCTCTCTCCCTCTCTTCTTTCCACTCTCCGGCCCAGTCTCCATTCCCTTCTCCATTCTTCCATTCAGACAGCGTGTCTCCTCGCTGTGTTCTGTCCTCTCGAGTGAGTGTGTGTCTGTGTGGCAGACGACTCCAGCTGTCCTGCACCTTCTGTCAGACGACCAGTTGTCGTGGTTGCTGGCTGGGGACAGCCCACTCCGCTCGCTTCTCGTGGGAGGAGAACACTTCCCGTTGGAGTGGATCAACAAGGTTTCATGAGGGAAACATTCACATCTCATTCGTGTTTCAGCATCGCATCACCGACGACGTTCGAGTGTACAACGTATATGGAGTGACGGAGGTGTCGTGCTGGGCGAGTATCGAGAGGGTGGAGAGGGGGTGGGTGGGAGAGAGAGAGGGAGAAAGAGAGAGAGAGAGAGAGAGAGAGAGAGATGTTGCAGTGCATGCTTGGTGGGAGTGGGTCGTGCTCTCCAGTCGACGACTCTTCGAGTGTGCGGGGATGAGCTGGTGATTGGAGGCCGGAGACAGTGCTGTGTCGACTATCATAAGGTCTGTCAGGGGTTTATATTGAATGACAGCGACTATGAGTATCAGTAGGTGTAATGATGACAATAGTGTTTGTATGTATATCGTTGCAGGAGTTCTCTCCTCCCGGCGAGCATCAGACGGGTGATGTGGTGGAGGAAGTGGAAGGGAGACTGCGCATCGTGGAAAGGAGGGACGAGCAGGTCAAGATACGCGGACGCCGCGTCTCCCTACACTCACTCGCACACGCAGCAGCCTCCCACCAGCACGTCGCCGCGTGTCACTTTGCGATGCGAGGGGAGTTCCTCGTCATGTTCATCTCCATTCGGGAGGGGGCGGAGGAGGGGCTGGTGGTCAGAGTGATGGATGGCCTGCCCACCAGACCTGCGAAGGTCGTGAGAGTGGAGCAGATGCCTGTGAATAGGAACGGTGAGTTGGGAAGTGGAAGGATGTCGTCATGTTGTGTTCAGGCAAGGTCGACCGCGCCCGTCTCCGTTCTCTGCTGGACGAGGAGGGAGGGGATTCGAGGGTGGAGAAGTTCTGGAAGGCTGCCGCCAGACTCGGAATACACAAAGAGACTGTGGGAAGGGCGACGTTCAGGGATTATGGTGAGATGCACAGTAGGAATCTGTTGCAACAATACTATCACAGGAATCGACTCGATGCGGGCTGCCGAGCTGAGCTACGCGGCGGGAGATGCGCGGTGGATGAGGGAGATGCTCGATGGATGCACACCCATCCGAGAAGTCGCCGACAGGATGGAGAAGGAGGAGGAGGAGGACCCACACAAGCAGCAGGGCATTGTTCCGGACAGCGTCGTCTCCTCGATGCGGCGTCTGGAGGAGTGGACGGAGGAGTGGGCGTGCGACATGCGAAAGTGCATCGATGGAACGCCCGTGGTGGTTAGGTACGAGCTATTACATGTGGATGAAGATCTAACTTTTTTTGTAGAACCTCTATTGGCTATACGGTGCTGGCCGCGTCTCACTCTGGTAAGGTGGTGGGCGTGGCTACGGGGGCGGGGCGAGCGTCCGTGCTATGGAGGGAGTGTGTGGATGGGAGAGTGGAGGGCCGATTGGCAGTGGATGGAGACGGGAGGAGAGTGGCTGTAGGAACGAGGAGTGGGAATGTGTATGTGATGGATGCGCAAGATGGAGGCATACTATACTCGTGGAAAGCAGCAGAACAGATCAAGGTGCACCTATCTCTCTCTCTCTCTCTCTCTCTCTCTCTCTCTCTCTCTCGATCAGTTGTCATCGTTAAGACGGAGCCTGTTTGGTTGGACTCTCACCTTCTCATTGTCGACTATACTCCGAGGATTGTTAGGCTGGACGAGGTACAGTGCATTGGGATATGGTAGTTTAATGTGCAATGTGTTTTGAGGAGTTGCGCGTTGTGTGGAGCAGTTGTCTGCCGGGCAGTTGTCCCTCCACTCCTCAGCTCACACACGGAGGAGGGACACTAGTGCTCGCCTGCCTGGATGGCAGTGTCATCCGGATGGATACGGTACGAAGAGGTGTCCACATCATTACACTTCTCCATCGCCCCTCTCCCACCCGCCTCACGTTTCAGTTTTGTAACACTAGAACCGATTTGCTGGCAGTTTATTGTTCTCACTCTGCGGTGGTTTACGGTAGGTTTTTGGCGCGTGTCTTTTTTTCGTGACGCGAAGAGGTTTACCGCAGTGGCGGCGGCTCTCAAAAGAGAATAGGGAGAGAGGGAGGAGTTTATGCTTGAAACATATGTGGTGTGAGATGTGGGGGTACGGTAGGTGGTGAGAGTAGTGATACGTTTCAGTGTACGGGTGTGGTGAAGTGGCGAAGGAGTGCGGGGGCGGCAGTGTTCGCGGCTCCCCTCTTGGATGGACACAGGGTGCTGGTGGCATCGGTGACTGGCAGGCTAGCCGTGCTGCGAGTCGACACGGGAGAGGAGGTGGGAAGCAGGGAGAGGAGGGGGGAGAGACTGTACTCGCACTATGAGTTGCATGGATTGCGTGACAGTCGATGTGTGCGTACACCATGTGGCGTGTTCCCGTTCCCCTTCCCTTCTCTCCCCCCGCCGCGTTTGCTCACCCCGAGGCTGAAGGTCCGCCAAGTGAGAGAGCGAGAGAGAGAGAGCCGGCGAGAGAGCGCGCGGTTCGAGGAGGGCGCGCGACGCGAGAGCGCGGCGATTTGTGTTGTGTGTTTGTTCACGCACCGCTCACGTATCGTTCAGCACTCGCGCAGTTGACTCAGCTTTTCAGAGGTCGAAACGAGTGTATGCTTCTCTGCGCTCTCTCACTCTCTAGCAGAGAGAAGAAGAAGTGCAAAGAAACAAGTAAGCAGTCACATTTAGGTGTGCGGATGTAGTGTGGATGAGCCAGTGTTCGCATCGATATGCACTGTTCCGGTGCAGAGTGAGGGAGAAGGAGGAGGAGGAGGAGGAGGAGAAGGACAACGGTACATGCTCCTCACTCAGAGAGGAATGATCTTCAGCTTCCGAAGTAGGGCGGGTTAGAATGATGAAGAATGATGAGTTGTAGTGTCGTCTTGCCGCATCGTTCCCCTGTGGAGCACTCGTCTGCTAGGATGCTCATTCGTCCACCCGCCAGTGTTCTCCGAAACGAGTGGTGTAGAGTGAGTGGATTGACGATATCAATCACTCACTCCACTCTCTACAGCATGTTCGTCCAGTCGACTGACGGTCGTCTTCTGGAGTGCGAGCTGGCTGACCGCATCCGTGTCAAGGGATACCGCCGGCCCACGTGTGGTCAGGTAGGGGGAGGGGAGGGGGTGTTTGCATGAAGTGTTCAGGTATTCACTCGTCCTGTGCTGCTCGGTTCTTGTGTGGTGGTGGCAGGAAGGGACGACTGGATGCGCTGCTTCACACGGGAGTTCTAGGCGGACGGAGAGGAGCGAGAGAGCGTGGCAGACGGAGAGGGCGCGGGCGACGGGCGGCTCACGCCCTCAGGCGATGGGCGGGGCTGACCGCGCGAGACAGCGCGCCGAGCGAGGAGAGCGCGCAGAGACAGAGAGTGTGGAAATACGTGTGAGAGGGAACGGGAAGCGGCTCGCACTGTATAGCCCAGCCGCCGTCCCGCGAACCCTGACCTCCACGGAGAACAGCTGATATCTATTGATCAGCTGATCATCAGCGAGAAAGCGTGCGTGGTGCGTGGGCGTTCATTGGATGCTGGAATCTGCGAGGATGCGCGTCGACTGTTTAGATGAAGCCAGAGACACTGTCGTTGTCATGCAGCCCGATATAAAGTAAGTAACTATTCGATGTTCTACTGTGATCCGATTTTCTAAGAGTGTGTGTTGAGGTTGGAGCGTCCGACTCCGAAGTATCCGGACGGTCGTCGCACGTCGGCGCCGGCCGCACTCTGGTCAGCCACCAGCCTCGTCAACGAACAGGTCAGCAGTCAGCACCTCAGCACTGTCTCTTCTCCTCTCCCATCAATGCCGCGCGCCCTACCCGCTCCCCTCTTCTTTCCACTCCTCTCTTGTCAACTGTCGCGCGCCGCACTGATTGCGAGAATGGCGCGACCGCGCGGATCGATATCGCCAATTAGGTGTGATTTGCATAATGAGCGAGTGTGTCTGTCTGGCCGGCCGGCGAGACTGTGGTGTTGTGCGGGCGGCGCGACAGACAGCCGATGTGTGCTGTACGTGCCGATCCGGCGTTGTTGCCTCGCTCTGTGCTTGTATCATTCCACACTCGCTGCCTCGTACCCACTACTCGTGCATCTACTCGCATGGTCCGTTCCCTTCCCTCTCCCTCCTGATGGTCCCCTTGCAGCCGTGTTCGTCCGTGCAGTTGGAGCAGTCGTTGCACCTGCTGCAGCGCCTACTTGAACAGCGCAAGATGGGAGAAGCGTCGGCCAGCCCGGATTCTGGCTGCGGGCTCGACGAGTACGTCGTCTGATCGAGTGATTGGCTGATTATCGATTGATTGAGGGAGAGCGAGGGCCACGAGGCTGGCGAGTCCATGGACCACGCTCCTGCCGCTGCCGCCCCCCTCCCCACCGCCTTCGTCAAACCAGAGACCACCCACGAGGTATGGATTGTGTCACTGATTGGGTATCGATTGATATTGATTGGCAGGCTAACGTGAGCAGTGCTGCCGCCGTGCCGGCTTCTGCTTCGGCAACGACTGCTGGCAACAACCCTCAGAATATGTTCATGTGGCCGTGGCTGAATGGTGGGTGTGAGGGATACGGTATTCAAGATGTATACGGTAGGGTTTATTAGACCAAATGATTACTAGAACTTGTGTTTCTTTTTGTTTCACTTGTATCGCTCCGTGTCTGGAAAGAAAGTGGTTTGAGTGTGATGAAGTGAGTGTGGCTACTCTCTTCTCTCCTGTGCACAGTTCGAGTTTCGCGTGCCTGTCTGGCGCCCTCTCCACCCTGCACACTCTCTCCCCTTTTCTCTCCCTCTCGCCCTCTGGCTATGCGACGGGATCACGACCTTCCGGATGCGCCGATCGTCGTTTAGCGCCCTCATCGAGGTGTCTTTTCATCGCCTCTCTCTGTCTGCGCCCTCCTTCCATCACACACTCTCCCCACTCTCTCTCTCCCTCCACGCGGGAAACTCGTTTCAAGTTGAGGGCGAAAGTGTGAGGAGCGAGATTTGTGTGTGGTGAGATGATAGGCGTGAGTGAGGGCGGTCTCTCGCCCAATGCCCTCAGGGCAATCCGGGTTCACGGGGGTACTGTACTGTGGGGAAGCGGACGTGGATCATCTGTCTGCATTTGCATATCGGATGGTACACCCTCTGCTGTCTGCTCTCTCCTCTCCCGCCACACTATCTCTCTTTCCGGGATCGAAACGGAATTTGGGATGATTTGACACGCAAACACACGACTTGTGCGTATCTCATCACGCGTGTCGAAGGACCGTCGCTCTCGCGTCGGGCGACTCTCCGCCTCCGCAGCACTCTCTCGTCACTCTCACTCTCTCTGATCTCCACCCGCCGACTGTCTAGGCGTGTAATATGGGATTGTTGTGATTTATACGTGAAGGAAGTCCCGGGAGTGGGAGAGAGGATCTCGCATATCCCTGAATGTGATGGGTGAACTTGGACTGTCCGAGGGATGATGATAGTGTATGGCAATGGGTGAGGGAGTGAGTGAGTGAAGCAGGTTTGGGGAATCGTATCCGGGAGGGACACGCATCCTCCGGATCACATCCTCCGGGGGCGGACGCCCACTGACTGAATGTGAAGTGCGGATTATGCGGTGTTGCACACTCGCTCCACACCACTCGACACTATCCATGCGAAACCACACCACGCATCATTTGCACTCTGACCGGAGGCGATTAGACCGGGTTTATGCGAGTCGGCGGGTTTTTTTCAAGAGAGGAGAGTGAATGGGAGGTTTCGAAGGGGACAACTCTCCGCCGCATCTTCCTACCCATGACCCTAGGGGTCCGCTCGTGTGTGTTTCTCTGCGTCTCTGCCCCGCACCCTGAAGCAAACCACTCTGCTTCTCTCCACGCTGCTCCTCGAATCGTACACTTACAGTACACTCTCATTGTGGAGACTGTTTGCACAGTGTCCGCAGGCGGGGACGCCTCCGGGGTGAAAAGTCAACAGGGAGAGAGGGTGAGGAGAGAGTGTGGTGGGAGGAGAGGGGTAGAGGGAGAGAGGGATGGAGATAGTGCGGGAGGGTGGGAGAGAGGGGGAGTGAGGGAATCGTGCGCGTGAGACGACTGGACATACGTGGGTTTTTGGGAGGGGGAGAGTAGGATGGAGGGGGGGGAGTGGTCAGTGGCGGTCCGGCTGAACACACAGGGATGGTCGGGAGGATGGGTGATCGACGGATGTTGCGTATGGGGTTCACGGCGTGACACAGAGACGTGCGCCTATTGTGGAAGAGAGCCATTATGAGAGGAAGAACACTGTTTTGACGGGTAAAATGTGCTGTACTGCGTGAATGTGTTGAAATCATTTGAAAAGAAAAGACACTTCTGCTAAGGTGCTGATACCTCAGCTACTCGTGGGAGGCTTATAATTACAACTTGACGTTGTTTCAGACGCGCGCCTTCTGAATCCTTGGCTGTCGGCGGCGCTGCTGCACCCTGCCGTGTCTTCTGGCGGGCCGCTGCCTCCGCTGCACGCGTCCCTGCCCCCTCTGCCCATCAACCAGCCACTGCCCCATCTGCCCCTGCCCGCCCCACAGCCACTCACACTCCTACCACAACACAACGGTCAGACAAGAGGCAAGAGTATACTGGTGCACTCACTCTGGTGCACTCACTGGTGCACTCACTCTTTGGGTGTATTGCAGCAGTGCAAGCAGATGTTCCGCTGTGGAAATATGAAATCATGTTAAAGTTCCCACCGATTCTCCAATTCAAATCGCCCCGCACCATTCGCGCGCCATGGCGGTTTTCCACCGTTCGCGCGCAAACGACGCAATTTGGAATATGCGAAAGCAATCCCTGATCGATGCCCTAGTCATCAAACATGATGCAGATCTCGTAAATTGTTTACCACAACGTATACAAGGTGCATGCGCACAAGTCGTGCTCCTGGAGAATAGGAGAGGACTTTAGATGACGGATGATGTTTGTGATTGTTGCAGTGGGTCTGTCCGCTCCGCAGTCGAGTCTCGGCCAGCCACTGGGTCTTCTGGCGCCCCGCCTCCCACTGCCCTTCCCCAACCCCCTCCATGCAGCTGCACCCATGCAGGTGGGCAGGGGGAGAGAGAGAGAGAGAGAGAGAGAGAGAGAAAGAGAGAGAGAGGAGAGAGAGAGAGGGGGGGAGAAGAGATGGAATGCGTTTCAGAATGCGCAGTCGGCGTCGCTGTTCAACGACCCTCTGTTCCCGCCTGGTCACTTCAGCATCCCGCCCTACATATTCGAGGCCAGGAGGTTCAGGTGAGATTCTCTTTCCGATTCGATGATGGTTTTGTCCACGAACATACTGTAACATTGCGCATTTAAGTGAGCCTGCGGTGGCTCCCCCGCCCCATCTACAGGCACGGAAGCGCGCCAGCAGAGACAGTGAGTGGGGGAGAGGGAGAGTGGAGAGAGAGAGAGGGGGGAGAGAGGGGAGAGTGGGACAGAGAGAGAGAGAGAGAGAGCTGATGGTTCTTGTCTTGCAGTCAACACGTGCGGTTCGGGCGGGCAGGTGACGTACCTGTGGGAGTTCCTGCTTCAGCTCCTCCAGAACAAGGAGTTCTGCCCCAAGTTCATCAAGTGGCTTGACCACGAGAAGGGCATATTCAAGGTCAGGCTGGCAATCTCTTTCTCTCCCTCTCTCTCTCTCCCCCTCTCTCCCTCTCCATCTCTCTCTCTCTCTCTCTCCACTGTGTCTGGTTGCAGTTGGTCGATTCGAAGGCGGTGAGTCGTTTGTGGGGCGCGCACAAGAACAAGCCGGGCATGAACTATGAGACCATGGGCAGGGCACTCAGGTGAGTAGGGGAGGTATTGTAAGGGGGACGTCCGAATGACGTCATTCGGACGGCTTGTTTATGGGCGTGGACCACCGAATAGCGGACCAGCTGATGAGACGCGCCGATTATTGTGGAGTGTTGCAGGTACTACTACCAGCGCGGCATTCTGCAGAAAGTGGACGGACAGAGACTCGTGTACCAGTTCGTAGACCTGCCCAAAGACGCGCAGCCTGTAGAGAGAGAGAGAGAGAGAGAGAGAGAGAGAGAGAGAGAGAGAGAGAGAGAGAGAGAGAGAGAGAGAGAGAGAGAGAGAGAGAGAGAGAGATGACTTGCTATCTTACAGTCGTCTCCGTTCGACTCTTCTTCGGAGACTAGTGGAGGCGGGAAGCTGACCGAGCAGTCTTCTCCCTTCGACTCCGGCGCCGACTCTGCCGGCTCGGAAGCCTTCGATGGGCCCGACAGCCCCGCCTCGCTCGCCCCGCCACCACACGCCCCGCCCATAGCTGAGTGCGTGGGTGTGCAGAAGACGGAAATGTAGAATGTGTCCCTCCCTTTTCTCTCACCACATGTGATATTTGTTTGTATATGTAATGCTATATTAGCAGCTTTACTTGGAGAAGTTTGATGTTTTCGAAGTGCAATTTAATAATCGCGCATTTGCCCGGTACAAGTGAGAAGAGGCCTTTTATGTCTCCGCCTTTCCTTACATTTCTTTCTTTCTGTGTTTATTGAGTGTGTGTTTCTTTCTCCTGTCGCGTTCTCTGCTAATAATTGTTGTATACAATTCCAACGGCGTAATAAACGGATTGTTATTCACTATATGAGTTGCAATTTTTACAAAAAAGTTGACATTTATTACGATAAAACCGAATATGAAACAGGGCAGATACAGATTCAGATCAAGCAGCTATGGAACATTGTTTCGGTTGGCGTCTCTGGTGAACTGCGTTTACTATGCCTGGCTGACAGCGTGTAGTTTTCAACAACAAAAAAAGAAGGATGATGTATGTGCATGTTTTTTGTTCATATTAAAAACAAAAAAAGATCAGATCGCACGTCGATATTCTCTGAGAATCGGAGCACAAACGCGATTCTGATGTAATCGTCAATGTTTCCAATGTTTATACCAAACCGACATTAACGCATAGAATCTGTTTATGTATTGTTGATGGATGTAAGTGATGAGTGTGGGTGTCTCGATCTATTCCAGATGGGAGACGGACGTGCCAGCCGTGGTGTTAGTGGTGTTCGTAGTCGACTCCCAATCCGAGTCGTCCTTCCCTTTCTTGAGCAGCTCGCTCGTCTTTCGTCTGTCTCCACTCTTCTCCTCCCGCCTCTCCCTCCCCCTCCTCTTCTCTTCCTTCGCGCCCTCCTTCGAATCCCCCTTCTCGTCGCTCTTCTTCTCTCCCTCCTTCTCCTTCCAACCCTCTTTCGATCTCTCCTCTCCACTTTTGTTCTCTCGCGACTTGGACTTGGACTCGGCAGATTTCGGCTTCACTTTCGATCTCTCCGGTGTAACAGATTCCGCCTCCGGTCGGGGCGGCTGAATAGATTACGGTAATCAGCAGTTACCCGGTGACTATCATACCAGCGGGTTGGCAGGTCCGAAGATGAAGGAGGTTCGCTTGTCGAGGGTCTGTTTGTCTGTCTGCTTCTCGGTGGATGCCTTGTCGGTGGATCGCTTATCATGCGAGACATCGTCGCTGGCAAGTGGCACCGGCTGCGTGTGGTAGTCCTAATCAGTTATCGATTAATTATCGATTAAAGACTCACTTGTACAAGCGGCTGCTGCTTGCGCATTCTTTGCGTGCGTCGTTTGCGCGCGCGTATGATGCGTGAGAGGGGTATGTGTGGAGGGGAGCGGGGATGGGCGGCAGCTAGTGGCGAGCGAGTCTCCACTGGCAGGGGGGCGCCCTGCCTCCTCCCACAACTACACTCCCCCCGCACTCCAACCTTCTCATCCGCCTCCAACGCCGCCGCACCACAGTACGCCAGTGAGCACAGGAGGCCTAGAGGAAGGGGGGAGAGAGGGAGGGGGGAGATAGAGAGAGAGAGAGGAGAGAGAGGCAGAGAGAGGCAGAGAGAGAGAGAGAGAGAGGGGGGAGGCCGTACCTACACCGACGAGAACTGAAAGCGTATGATGTAGCAGTGACAACAGTGGCAGCAGGATATCCAGCATGCCTGGAAAAAGACGATTTCTTGAGACTTTATCCTGATTGAGATCCAATGTACTTCCCTTCGAAACGTCTTCTAAACGGCTATGAAACAGCCAACCATTTTCGAGGGCAAGAATTTGGTGTCGGAGTCGTTTCGAAAACATTTTCGAAAACCATATCGAAGGTATTTTCGAAGAGACTTACTTTTTTAATGAGACTTCTAATAAAATAGGCGGATAGATCGATAGATTCGACTGACCTAGTGGGATCATGTGAGAGAAAATGACAGAAGCACCTATGCGGGGGGAAGGGGTTCGTGTGAACCATCTCCAGACATCTACGTTCATTTCATGGTTTTCAAAAGTCGATAACCTCACGGATACTGGAAACATCACGCGACTCTTGGAAACATCACGCGAAACCAATTCGTTCTGCTTCTTCTGTAAGTTTGAGCTTGCAGCAATATCGTTAATATCTATGATTCTATTCTGAATTATAGGGTATCCCCCATTTTCACGGTCGTCGATCGGTCGGACGAAGGCGAAAAAACGAGAATTTCATGCAAATCAAGCGCCTTTGCAAGTTTCTTGCCCGAAATACTGTAAAAACCAAAGAAAATGCACAATGTTGAAAAACAGTCCTCTAGAGACACCATCGGGGCACCCTCCTTCGAAAACTGGAAGCTGTAGCACCATTTTGAAGAGAGTTATAAAGTTTTCTAGATTTCCCTTTTATAAGGAACTGAAAAAAGGAGTTTTTCGAGCGATATCAATATAACAAAATCGAAATTCCGAATTCGGAAAAAACAGTTCTCTAGAGAATACTGTCATGCAGCCGGAGTTGAATTTCTGTGAAGATTCATTAATTCCGAAAGAAATTATAAGCTCTAGAAGATGAAAAACTCTGCTTTATTAGACTTGCAAATTACCCTCATTTCCCTAAAATCAGACCGCCAAGCGCGCGTATTGCGCGGTCGAATGGTATCGCTCGGGCCGATAGAGCGGCTAAATGCGGCGAAATGATGTCTGAAAAATATGCGGCGAGATGGTTGCCGTACCGTGAACCGGGGGGATACCCTATAGATCCGTCATACAATTGTGTCGCATTAATGACGTGGTCGCATCATTTGTTGTTGTGGTTGCGTGGGCGGTCGGTCGACTGGCCATGATCAGCCAGAAACTAGAGACTGTACATGTCACCATCGCCATATCCGGGGAGACTGGTACACTCTCTCCCTCCCTCCATTCCTCACACCTATCTTTCTCTCTATTTCTCATTCTCTTCTGACTAATTTCGTAAATAATTGATCGATATTCGGTTAGGCGTGGGCAAGAGCGCTGTGATCCGGGCGTTCTCGGAAGGTCGATTCGAGGAAGACGCGACTCCCGTCGATCCGGTCACTCACAAGGTGCACTACGAGGATGGTACCAGGTACATGTTCAAGGTACGACCCTCTCAACTCTCTATCTCTTTCACATTATATCTCTCTTTCATTCTCTCTCTCCCTCTCCTCCTCCTCCTCCTCCTCCTCCTCTCTCTCTTTCCAGCTAGTGGAGGTGGGTGATTGGGAGGCTCGCTCCTCGGACCTGCAGGGAGTCCACGCCTTTGCCCTTCTCACCGATGACACCTCCGCCGAAGCGAGGGAGCGGCTCTTTGACAAGGTATCGATCGAGTATGGGTGGAATGTGTATCGATCGATGCAGTGGCTGCCTCGCATGTCTGCCCCGGTGTTCCTTGTCCGCAGCAAGTCCGACCTCGTGGAGGGAGAGGGGGAGGTCGCCGACATGGCTCGCGCACTCGCAGCCAAGAGACACTTTGTCTGCTCGGCCAAGCAGATGGTATGCGACTCTGCTCACTTCCCAGACAGTGCGTCTTCCAGAACGGCATCTGCTTCCTGTTCGTGGAGATGCTGCGTGAGCTGGGAGTGAAGCGCGCTCCGCCGAGCGCCCCTTCGCCCCTCGCCGGAGTCAAGCAGGCAGTCAAGCAGGCGTCCGAGACCAGTCAGTTATCCTCTTCCAATCGCCCATGTCTCTCCCAGACTCCGACTCGACGTGCGCTGTGAACACGGCTGCGATCGGCGCCGTCGCCACCGGAGTCGGCGCAGTCGCTACGGTACGGATACTGTAGTTAAACTACCGTACTCTACTTTTTCAGCAAGCCTATTCGAATGCCCGCGAGATCCTCATGAACCCGGACGCCTTTCCGGACGTCAAGCAGACGGTATCCTATATAAATGGCTAAAAACGAATTCTGCATCGTTCTGACCCTCTCGTTTCAGATCAGGGGCTATGTGCCGTGCCTTTTCTCTACCATGCCCAAGTACAGTCGCCGCAGTGACAAGGAGAACCAAGACTGAACACATGAACATTATTCACGAGATGATATTGTTACTGTCCAGATAAATATTGCAGTGTTTTTGTGAAAGATTATTCAAATATAAACAAATATATACAAATTACATGAATAATTTGCTACATCTTCCACATGACAAATATGCCCCGCCCATCCAGCCGCCAATCCACTACAGCCGTCTCGCCCGCCCGCCCGCCCGCTCTCGCTCTCGCTCCGATCCGCTCCATCTACTTTTTTCGATGTTTATCATATGTTTTGTTGTTTCTTTATTACTCTTACATGTGTTATCTTACACCCAAATCCCATGTGTTTGTAGCTTTATGACGGCCATTGTGGAGCAACAGAGGATTGTTCGGCGGAACGACCCTGGAACAAAAAGAGCGGTTGGTTTTTTTTCTCATTATTACTGTAATTTTTCCAAGTTTTAACATTTGATTGTACAGGATTGGTGTGCATGGAGCGCTCAGCTCTTCGACGAGATGGACACAACGCTCAACGTGCAGCAGCTCATCCAGCAAACGGTATGTTAGTTCGTTTATTGTTGTTTGTTTTTCTTTGCATGATGTGTTTTATATGAGTGTGCGATGTCCAGATCCGTATGGACGCATCGGACTGCGATGCTATTCTGTCTCCGCCGGCCGATTTGGACGAGGGTGTGTGGAAGTATGAGCATCTCCGGCAGTTCTGCCTCCAACTGAACGCACTCGCTCTTCTCCTACAGGTACGCGTTGTATTGTTTGTATAATGTATTGTGCATATTTTTTAAGTGATTTGTGTTTTTGTGTCTATCTGAAGCTTCACTAATATGTGTGGGCGTTGCAGGACGAGTGCGTTCCGGAGATGTGTGTGCAGATGACGGCGACGGAGCAGTGGATCTTCCTGTGCGCGGCGCACAAGAACCCCAAGGAGTGCTCGGCCATCGACTACACCCGACACACACTCGACAGCGCCGCCTCCCTACTCAACAACAACAAATACTTCCCCTCCCGCGTCTCCATCAAGGTGTGCTGTTGGTATTGTCAATATTATTGTTTTGCGCATTAGAAAAGTTTGTGTATAGGAGTCGTCGATCTCTAAGCTGGGCTCGATCTGCCGTCGTGTGTACCGCATCTTCTCGCACGCCTACTTCCACCATCGGCCGCTGTTCGACGACTTCGAGCGGGAGACGCACCTGTGCCGCCGCTTCACCCTGTTCGTCACCAAGTACGGTCTGATGAGTGCCGAGCACCTCATCGTGCCCATGCTCCCCTCACAGAACGCCTCCTAGCCACATGACTTTCCACGCGTGTATAATATATTTTTGCGAGATCTGTACAATTTACTTTTTATGTTACTACATGTTTGAATAAATGCGTCGCGCTTTCGCGTTTTGTGCGTGTCGATGGTGTAAACTGTTGTGGAACAGAGCGAATCTTATCTGTTTGAGTTGAAGGCTGGAAACCTATTGATCCTGTAGTGATGCGATGAGCTACGCGAGTGAGTCTGGCCTGGCTGCGTTGGACAGAGTGGGCGGCGCGTACCGGCTAGCCACCGGCCTGCCCTCTCTCGACTCACTCATACGGGGCGGGCTCAAACCTACCACTCTCACAGAGCTGTTCGGCGAACCTGGGGCGGGAAAGACACAGGTAGGGGTAGCTATGGAGGCTCGAGGTGTAACTGGTGGTGTTTCGGTTGTGCTACGCGTTGTGTGCGGAGGCGGTGTGCACTCGGTCGGAGGGAGTGGTGGTGTGGATGGACACGAATGGATCCTTCCGACCCCAGAAACTACTAGACACCATACGACACAAGGCACCGGACAAGGTACCCGACTCTGTTATTCATTATGATGTGCCGTAATAGATTCTATCGTAATCCTAACAGTAAGGATTGTCCTACTCATTTGCCTAGGACGGCGTGTCGCTGCTGTCTCGTGTGTGGGTGCGGCGAGTGGCCGGACAAGACGATCTGCTCGACACACTCGCTGCTGTCTCTGTGAGTTTCGCTCTCTCCTCTCTCTCTATCTCCTCTTCCTCTCTCTCTCTCCCTACCCCTCTCTCTACCACCCTTCCCCTCAGGCAGTGATCGAGCGCCGCGACGTGCGTCTAGTGTTGGTCGACAGTGTGTCGGGAGCTTTGGAGCGGACGACATGGCTACACGACAGGCGTCCTCTGCGGACTGCCCTCTCCTTGCTGGCAGCGTGCGCCCGACAGGGGGCCGCCGTGCTCACTGTCAACCACACCGTGCACTGGAGAGGCTATCCCACACCCGCACTCGGATTCACCTGGATCAACAGTGCGCATCTCTCTATCTCTCTCTCTTTCTCTTTCTCCCTTTCTCTCTATCCATGACTCTGTTCGAATCTCCCTTCGCAGAGATACTGACTCCTCCTATCCCTCTCCTTGCAGGCATCTCTCGTCGAATATGGCTGTGCCGGGAGGGAGGGTCTGTGCGTAGTGTGTGTCTCGTGGACGGCGAGTGTCTTCGCAGAGCCAACCAGGAGGGCAAGCTGCGGGCGCGCGTCGGGTGCACGCTGCGAGTCACCGACACCGGACTGCGAGAAGTGGGAGCATTATGATCTCTGGCTGTACTTGTCACATATGAATCGAAGTTTATTATACAAATGTTATTGAGCAATGTGTAAGGAGCGAGTTGGTGAAGCATGGCAACCGGTAGTCTACTCCTCATCGTCCTCGAATTCGGGGTCGTCCACCTCCTCTTCTTCTTCTTCCTCGTCTTCTACGTGGTCGGTGACAGATCGGGCGGGCATGGACAGTGTGAACCGGGAGGCGGGCGAGGGGGTGCGCAGCCGAGAATGCGGAGGCGCGTCGTCGAAGATGACCGGGATCTCGACGTGCGTCTCCGGCTCCTCCTCTTTCTCCTGCTCCTCCTGCTCCTTTCTTTCTCGATCTTCTTTCTCCCGCCTCTCCTTCTCATCCTGCTCCTTCTTAGCCCGCTCTTCCCTCTCCTTGAGCTCTTTCTCTTCCTTCTCTTTCTTTTCCCTATCTTCCTTCTCTTTACGCTCCTTTTCTTCTGTCTCCTTATTTTCCCGCTCTTCCTTCTCCTTGCGCTCCTTTTCTTCTTGCTCCTCCCTTTTCTCCTTCTCCTCCTTCGCCCGCTTCTCTTCTGCCTTCTCCTTCTTCTCCTTCTCCTCGTCTTCCTTCGACTGCGGGTCGTCGGGAGTGACGGCGTCAGTCTGAATGTATATTTGCATAGTGTGTTGTGTCCCTGCCCACCTTCTTTCCATCTGTCGCGTTGATCTCGGCTATCTCATCTGCCACGCACTCTCCCGCCTCCTCCTCACCGAACACCGCCTCGGCAAGATACCTGCAACACATTCTCTCTCTCTTCTCTCCCTCCCCCCTCTCTCTGTCTCTCTCTGTCTCTCTCTCTCTCTCTCTCTGTCTCTTCTCTCTCTCAACTCTCTCTCTCTCTCTCTCTCTCTCTCTCTCTCTCTCTCTCCCCCCTCTCGCACTCACCACGCAATAAGGGGACTGGCCCAGTAGACTGCCAGGTGTCCCAGATGGGACACCCCGTCGCAGTTGAATGTGCATGCCCAGGCGACGACGGGGTTGGCGTACATGCCGGTGTAGTTGATGCCGAGGGTGCAGAGGACGCCCGAGAAGGACGAGTTGAGAAGGGCGGGCGTCCAGAAGTCGCTGTATTGCGCCGACACGGCCTTCTCCACTGCCTTGGCGATGAACACGGCCGCGCCTTCGATCAGAGCACCCGTGGTGAGAGCGACCTGAAGGGGGATGGAGAGGGAGATGGAGGGAGAGAGAGAGAGAGAGAGAGAGAGAGAGAGAGAGAGAGACTGACAGTGAGATCGGCGACACACGTCTCTCCGGCGAGCATCTCGAGATGCCTCGGATGGACGCCGAACCTCCAGAACACGCGCGCCAGACGGAAGCTGCAGGAGGGGGAACATTTGACTCACCCCCTCCCTCCCTCGTACCTGAGATAGGCTGCGGCCATCTGAGCGACGAAGACGTAGATGGCGGGGCGCAGCCACTTGCCCCGCCGGTAGCACGTCGTCAGCTGCAGTCAAGGAGGGTTGGTGGTAGTGTTCAAGGCGTTTGAACCATGTTATGTATGGCTATATGACTCACGATGGGACAGGGATGGGCGACGGCGTCGCGCTGCCAGTAGCAGTTCGCCAGCTCGATCAGCTGCAAGAGGGAGGGTGGAGAGAGAGAGAGAAAGAGAGAGAGGGGAGGGGGAAGGAGAGGGGAGAGAGAAAGAAAAGGAGAGGGGAAAGAGAGGAGAGAGAGAGGATGGAGAGAGGGGGTAGAGATAGAGGAGAGAGAGAGGAGAGAGAGAGGAGAAAGAGGGAAGAGAGAGGGGAGAGAGAGGGGAGAGAAGCGACTCGCCGTGATCTCAATGAAGATGCCCGTCATTCCGTACGCCTCGAGGATAGTGCCGACATCGAACATTGGAGTGCATATCTGTAGCGTGCCCACAAACTGAAAAAAAACTTTTCCGTTCTATTATCCTTTTTTATCAGTCGCAATGTCTTTCTCTCAGAACTTTCAACTACTTTTTTTAAAGTGCCGTGCCGACCACAACAACAAGTCGTTCCAGTTGGATTTTTGTGGGTAATCCAGCAACTTTTCCCACTCTACTCTTATCGACAAACATCGTTCAAAATTAATGACGTCTACGTGTCGTGTGCGATTAGCGATGCACGTCGCTATCTATAGCTGTCAGACGCATGTGATGATTGTTCTTATGTCGCGCAGGGCTGAGAGTGAGATGAGACAAACTCGCTACCTAGGCTGCACTTCCCTTTCATTCACTTTTCAACGCTCTCTCGTTTGACGAGTGCCCGAAAGATGATTGGATTAGTATAGGGGCAGTGCCAAAACAGCGGCGGCGACAATTCCGAGTGATGTTTGCACTGATAGATTGCGATAGAGCCTTGCAACGCGCCAATCAAACAAGAGAGATAGCGGTGAGATAAACGAATAAAAGGACGACGAGCAGCGCACATGTGAAGGGAACACGGAAACGGAAGGCGAGAGCGGGAAGAGACATGTATTGATTAGATCAAAGACCCAACCTCAAGCAGCAGCTGAGTGGTCAGCCGACGTCTCTTCGGAACCAGCCGAACGATCACGAATCTGGAACGGATCATGGACCACCAATCCAAAAACGGAAGAAACCACCTGAGCAGCTCGCATACGGCGAAAACGAACGAGTAGAATAGGAGGGAGGCGACCCACACTCGCATGATCGGCTGGGATATGTGGGATGCGTGAGAGGGGCGGGAGAGAGACGAGACTGAGAGTCTCTCTTACACTCACTCAACACACATGCATCGCTGCGTGCAAAAACCACACATATGAATAACTCACGTTTTGAAATGGCGAATAAAGTTTATGGCACACCGATTTCGACAGAGAGGCGGTGCGAATCAAGCGCAATGAACGCACTAGTGCCACCGACCAGTAATCCCAAGGACTTTATCTATCTCGATATTTAGAAATAGTACACTTTGTATACCGTAAATAATATAGAAAATAAACATGAAATTTTGTGATAACAGGTGGGTTGCAATAACGAGAGAGCAGTGGATGGACACGAAACAATAACGAGAGAGAGAAAGAGAGCAATATGTGCAAACCGATACAAAAACAAGCACACGGTGAAAGAATCTTTGAGAAATGGAGACGTGGCGCACGTGGTCGGATTCTATACTGCATGGAGAGAGTGTGAGACATGTGGAGATATGAGTAATTGTCAGTGGGCACCGGTATACACGACATCACAGTGTTCTCTGGTAGGGGCGGAGCCAGCGAGGGCGGGGCGAGGAGTGAGCAACGAGTGAGGAGGGCGGTGAACACCGGAGGAGAGAGAGTGGGTGGAGGGCTACCTGGCCTCCTTGGCCGCCTTCTTGATGGCGTCGTACTCGAATCGCAGCCATCCGGTGCCAGTGAGGAGGTAGCTGCACAGGCGGTCCAACGACGCGTCCAATGAGAACGGAGCGGGCAGCAGAGAGTCCAGGTGCGCGAAGAACGACTGCACCTGAAAGGGGAAGGGGTGAGAGAGAGGGGGAGAGGAGTGGACACGAACCTCCTGTGAGCGCTGTATGCGAACCGCCTCGTCGTCCCAGAACATGTGTGCAAACATGAGATGGTTCAGCGACCGCATGTGCTTCTTCTGCATCTCGTACGCGTAGCGGGGCATCCGCACCTACAACACCGCTGCCGTCAGACATCATTCTCTCTCATACAAGTACATCATGTAATTATGAGACCCTCTCTCCCGCACCATTTGGTTCTTCTCGTTGGCGTGTCCGTCGCGGCTGTTGCTGTTGTTGCTGGCGGGGGAGGAGGGAGAGGCTGCCCCGTTGGCTGCCTTGGTCGAACTCGGCGACGGAATCACTTCCACCAGCGAGTCAAACTGCTGCAGCGCGTGGAACCAGCGCTGCACGTTCTGCACAAACAAGCATCGTCAGGGAGAAGCATTTCGCATTTATGATTGAATACACTTATTATTTACAGAATAAAATGTCCTTGTTTAATTGCACTCACGGGTTGTCTGAGGTGGTACTGTTGGTATGCGAGGACTGCCTGTACTCTGCCAGAGAGGGAGCGGGCTATCTGGATGATCTTGGCGTGCGAGGCTGGTCGCTGGTCCGCAGCCACATTCTTGCACATCTGAGTCGTCACCAGCCTGCAATCACACCATTCACATTCAATCAATTACAAATATAACGACTCCACTCACTTGAGCATCTCTCCCGTGTCTCGCAATATCACAATCTGATTATTCTTTTCGGGATTGGGAAAGTACCTGAAAAAAGAAGATTGTAAAGGGAAAAAAATGCGAACAACAAAACGAACCTGGCGGACAATATGAAGTGAACAGTGCTGTCAAAGTAGAGAAGCACTCGCATCAGCTTGTCGTTCTCAAACAATAAAACAATCACAAGCAATTCTACAATAATTGAATCCACACGTACCGCCTCCTGGTCCGCCTGACGCTTCTTCTTCTTGGCAAGAGACTGAAACATAACATTAAAATAAAGTGAATACAAGAAAACACAAGGAACACACCTGGAAGTGGTCGGATAGCTTGTTGGGTGGGACGTCGTCGGGGCTGGGTTTCTCGGGGCGGATCATCGACGTCGGTCGACCAGCCTCGTCCCGGACAGGCTCAAACACAACCATCAGCCCCCTCCGCCGCACACCCGCCCACCTTCTTCTTCTTCCTCTCCGGCTCGTCGTCGCCTGCCCGCGCCGATCCGTTGCCCACGTTCTCCTTCTCCCGCGGCTCCTTCTCCGCACTGCGCGGCTCCTCCTTCGGCTCCCGCTTCACCTCCCTCTCCCTCTCCTTCTTCGACACCCCGTTCAGACCGCTCAGTAGCGCCAGCTTCGACGGACTCAGCCTGGTGAATGCACATAGGTCACAAGTCACAATGAGATCAGTGCGTACCTGCCGAGGTCGAGCTTGTTGTTGGCGTTGTTGTTGTGCTTGTCCCTCAGCTCCTTCTCCCTCTCCCTGTCCTTCTCGGCTGCCTCGGCCAGCCGGCGCTGCGCCTTCTCAGCCTCCTCCCGCTGCTGGCGACGCCTGAACAACATTGTAAAAACTATATTAAATACGAACTCACTTTTCCTCCTTCCTCTCCTGCCTTTCTCGCTGTTCAGCCTCCTCCCTCTCCTTCTCCTGCCGCTCCCTGTCCCGTCGTTCGGCCTCCTTGCGCTCTCTGTCCTGCTCCTTCCTCTTCTCCTCCTGCTCCTCCGCTTCCTTCCTCTTCCGTCTCTCCTCCTCCTCCGCCTCCTTGGCAGCAGCTGCCGCAGCCATCGCCTGCTCGCGCCTCTCCCTCTCCTCCCGCTCCTTTTCCGCCGCCCGCTGCTTCTGCTCCTCCTTTTCCTTCTCTCGCACACGCCTCTCCTTCTCCATCTCCTCCTTTTCTGCTTGCCGCCGCTCTTGCTCCTCCTTCTCCTTCTCCCGCAGTCTCTTCTCCGCCTCTCTCTGTTCCTCCTTCTCCTTCTGTCTCCTGTCTAGCTCCCTCTGCTCCTCCTCCCTCTCTGCCCGCCTGTCGCGGGGTTTCTGTGGAGGGGAGAGCTTGGGTGATATTCTTCCGATGAGTGCGAGTATACTGGATGCGGAGGGTAGTTCGTCTCTGTTGGCGGGGGACGGGGCTCGCTTGTCGGGCGGGTCCTTTCCGGCGTCGTCGTCTCCGAACAGATCCCTGATGTGGTCCTGTGTGCCGCGTCGTCCGCCGCCGCGACTCGCGCTGCTCGACTGCCAACTCGAACCGCGCGCCTCCTGCAAACACCCGCAATGAATCGACAATAGAAGGGAAGAGCGCTTGCCTGTCTGCGTTTGTTGGCGCGGGCGGCGGTGGCGGCGGCGTCGCACGAGTGGTTGCTGCTGCTGTCGTGGTCGTCGTCGGCGGGCCGCGCGCGTCGCTTCGTTCGCTTCCGACCCGCCATCTCGTCCGTCTCATCCGAACGAGACGACGAACAGGGGTCAGAAGACGCCACAAAGTCCTACAACACAATGATTATATACCACGAACTCATGACCATTCAATCCTTCAGCAAACGCACCTTATTGACGGTAAATGGTAGCGAGGTCTGGAGAAGAGGAAGAGGCGAGGAGCCGACGAGATTCTGCATGTTCTGAAAGGAAACAAGTCATCGTCACTCCCCCTTGATATGCCCACCTGGAGGAGCGTGTGTGTGTGGGGAGCGGCGGGGGAGCGAGTGTCCCTGTCCCTGTCGCGGACTGTGGACGAGGGAGTGGCGGCCGAGGAGGCTGCCGAGCGCTCGCTCGCTCCCCCCGCCACCACCCCATGCAGCGTCGCCGTCGACCCTCCACTCACAGTCACAGACGACACCGTCTCGTGGAACTTGTCAAACTCGCCGAACACGTCTGCAACATGCTCATCTCCCGCTGCCTTGTCAATCCAAACTTGCCGAGCAGCGCTTCCATGTGCATATCGATTCGATGCGTGCGGATCGTCTCTATTTTTGTGCGCATGCGTGTGGTAAGTTGATGTGGGAGTGTGATGGTGGATGAGCGATGGCCGCGGGCTGTCTCGTTGCGCGCCGCGATCCGCCCGCTTCCCGCTATCCCGCTATCCGATCCGAGGCATAAGCCGGGTTCACGGGCCGGTATGCTGGCGAACGGGCAGTATAAAAGCAGGCGGGGAACGTGCGTGAGGGACGGGCGGGAGACGAAGGGGCGCTTGCCGCGCGGGTCCGTCAGTCACTTGCACTACTTGCCACACTCCACCTCCAATTATCCCCACACCACACAACATCACAGCCAGTTTCCTTCCTCCAGCCACAACTAAGTCCATCACCACTTTCGAAATTTCGCTCTGCAGCCAATTTCTCGAGATCATGCATGTGATTGCTATCTACGGCAGTTTTGATTCAGCGTAATCGATCAATAAGTGAGAAATAGAGGTACGCAGGACGCGCAATGAGCGATCCGATCAACGAATAATATAACGCACACATTGCGAATTGCTATAGCGCGACGCTCGCGTGATAAGCCCGTTTTCTGCGGAGACTAGTAGTATGACAATGAGGGAACTACGTGCGGAAAACCAATTCGGGTTTACAAGTCTGGCGAGCAATCAGGTTAAAGAACGGTCTAGGATATCGATCGCGATTGGAAACACTCTCACGAAACAAAAGAAACAAAGGGATAGAACTCACTGATGAGCCGCTGGCGGACATCGTTGTTGCTTCGACGCGAAGACGTCGTCAGCTGCTCGTCGCACATGGGCGCCGTGGATCGAGCACCTGCGACGAGCAAATAGATGCAGATCAGTTGGTGGCGAGTGTCGCAGTGCAGCACACACAGCCAGCACAAGAGACAGGCAGACAGAAACAGGCCGGCCGGGACCGCGCCGCGCGCCGCCCCGCGTTCCAATTCACCGACACTCACTTCAGCCACTCGCTACACTACCTTCTTTTTCATTATTTCTAATATACCTTCTGTTATATGGACCTAATCACTGTAATTCGTGTTTTCCGGAAACATCTAAGACAATAGAAAGCAGTCACGCGCGACTAGTTAGAACTTCTAAGATACCGGGCACATTTCCATCTGCTATAAGAAAGGATATACATTTTCAAATAATGAAGGAACTCACCTTCTCTGTTCAACCAGGAAATGAGATAACTTCACTTCAAAATTCCCTTTTTTGAAAGCGTTTAGTAAAAATGAACGTTGAAAAACGTAGTGAGAAATTAGCTGTTTAGAGTACGTGTTTACTGAATTTTCGAATAATTGTTACAAGGAATTTCGAGTCACATATTTACGAAAATGGTTTTTGCTATTTTGTTTTGTATGTTTCACTACTTTTCGAAGTTATTTACTGTCATTTTCACCGCATATTATTACTCAGCAGAAATGATGAGTAATTCCCATCGATTTTTATTACCAGCGTGTACTTTTATCTTTATTCATTCAATTCAATTGATGTCCAAATTATGTCTCAAGTATTTCAGATGCGCAGTGCGGTCTTGTGTCTATAGTTATATTTACCATTGACACACAAGATATTCTATAAGTTTATCATGCTCAAGTGGACTTCGCTGATCGGCCTTTTTGCCGTTGCATATATGGTCGCTGCTCAAACGGTAAAAGCCAAAAGAAGTGAGTATGTTCTTACATTATTTATATTTCATGTTATTAATACATTTAATTTTAGATGTAGAAGTAACTGCCGCCGAGGAGAAGGTGCGCGATGCAGCTGGTTTCGAAGCCATCCGGGAGATTCATAGGGAGATGGACGACGATCATTCAGGATCAATCGACAGAAAAGAAACCACAGGAGTGCGTCATTTTGCTCTTTTTCTTATAACTGTTTCTCTATACATTTCTTTTCAGTTCATGTCAGAAGACATGAACCTGCGTAGCTCGGACCGACATAGACGCGAAAAGGCCTTCCATGGTGATGATGAGGCCATCACGGTAGACGACCTCTGGGAGGCATGGTTCGAGAGTGACGAACGTTCGTGGAATAATGAGCAGGTTCGGAAAATTTCACAGTTTCAATTTGACCATGTTTGTGTTACTGTTTCGATACATCATTATTGTGAACCTGTTATTGATAAATGTACGATGCAACAATATTTTAGGTTCTCAACTGGATAGTGAACGTTGTGGGTATTCCCGTCAACGTTGAACGGCTGAAGCGTATGAACATCGACGGCACTATCCTCCCGAGGTGAGTGAGTAGATGTAAGATATGTCAATGTTCAAAACACAGCTTTTGATTGGATTACGCCCCCACTATCCTGATAAGTGGTCATATGCGAAGCAATTTCCGTTTCAGTTATCCAGTTGACGGTTTTCGCTGTGATAAGATATGAAGGTGGTTAGGTAGGAGATAAATGAAAATGTTCACCGCCATTTGGCGGTGTGTGCAAGCTAAAGGCGCTTTTTAAGGGCGCAGCGATTCTACTGTTTTGACGAATTGTCGATCGATTGACTGCTAGGCATGCGTATTCGTATTTGATGCCTCTTTTCAGGGATTAGAATGCGATCGCAAACTATTCCATGACCAGGAATGATTATTCTGCGCTCTGTGGTAGATTCGAGTTAGTGTTTGAGTGCGAGTGCGGAGCAAATGTGTGAGTTTACAATAGAACGACGTGTTTGATTATGGGATTGCCTACTCACACTGGTTAACATCAAGAACCTTTAATTCTGCTAAAAACTTTGAAACTTCGAATACCGACGCAGACCACTACTTCTATCCCAGTTTTACATTACTGAAACAAGAAAACAATATACACACAAATATGACATTTTGAAGTAATATTCTAGAATTATGCAATGCATAGCTGTGAGCTATTACAGGTTGGCAGTGCACAATTCGACGTACATGACACAGATGCTGGGCATCAAGTCTTCTGTGCAGCGCCAGCGACTGCGACTCAACGCCCTCGACGTGGTCCTGTTCGGCTACCGCGGAGAGACGGGCAGGGTCAAGGATGTCGCCCTCGCACTCCTCGTTAGTTTCAACCGTTTATATGTAATACTTTGTATATTCGATACACATAATGGTACGCACAAACAATATATCAGTTATTATCTTTAGGTGCTTCTTTTAACGTCAGTGATCATCTTGTACGTGAAGCAGCGTCGACGTGCTCGTACTCAGCTAGCAGACCTTAGCCATCGCATGTCGCAGCTCAAGAGCATGGAAGCCGATCTCGAATTAGTACGTATAAAGGGCGATGTGTGATTTGTAATAATAAAACATATTTTTTTTCAGACGCAGAAGTCTTTCAACGAGGAGCGTGCGAAGCGGTCGTCATGTGTGGGCGTGAGCGAAGACGAAATGATGACCCTCAAGAGTCAGCTAGCGGAAGCTGAGAGGAGGTGCGATCACGATCGATGTAGATGTCACCCACCTTATTTCAGATTGGAGGCAAACACTGGCTATGGCGCTCCTTTGTCTCTTCAGCCGCTTCTTCGCAGAACCTGCGAGAATGAGCTCACTTACATCGATAAGCAGAGGAGCGAGTCAGTATTTTTATTCAACATTCAATATTTTCCAAGCTGTTGATATTTTATATGGATGTTTCAGGTGCATTAGCGAGATGAAGGAGGCGATAGAGATGGTGGAGAGGCTGCGGAAGAAGCAGACGAGTGTGTTCACTTCCATCAAGCTCGCCACAGGAGCCGCGTCCGCATCCGACCAGGTCGACAGCAAGATATTCGCACTCAAGTGAGTCATTTAGTGGAAGCAAGGGACTGTACTGTGATTATTGAGGTCTCGCATGGAGAAGATCCACGGATTGTTCCGCGACACGCAGGCCCGATGGCAGCAGATCGAAGCCCTCTGCGGATTCGCTATCCTCGCATCCGACGGTTAGTGAGGGAAGTGCATGATGTGGTCGAATGCATGTTGTCTGACTGCACTCTGCACGCGTGATGCTCGTTTCGTGAAGACGTGAGGTCAGTGTGTCGTGGTTGCAGAGTTGTCGATGCATTCTGGGGCGTCAATGACGATTCATTCTTCGTCGGCTGGTCAATTGGCGTCAGGTGAGAGGGGGGACGACTCGGACTCGGCTGCTAGCTCGGATTCTTCAATCAGCATGTAGACGTGCATGCAGAGACCCTCAAACACTCTGGCAACTCAGAATTGCATACACAAGACCTTATTACATCCTTCTATCTACTTTTCCTTACATAGTATGTCTAGCTTCTGTGGCTATCATGTATATCTGACAATGCTGTCGCTTGTCGTCGTCGAGTATATGTGTTTTGGTTGTGAAGTGGTGACGGTTGTGCTTCTACTCTTTATTCCTTTCATTCACGCATACATTACTCATCATGATCATGTATCTAGATCTAGATAAATCCACACATAAATCATTCCTCTCAAGAATGTGAATTAAAAGCTTGAATTGCAATGGTGAGTTGTGCATGCAAACCTAACCTACTATCCAATCTAATCAATAATAACAAATTTCCACAATTTATTTATCACTCATTGCTCACTGCTTTAGCGTCTGCATGTGAAGGCCTATGCTAACATTCAAAGCGGAACTATGTACTTCCTATCATAGTTGCATTATTATAATTCTTTTTAGGCTACTCGTCGGCGTCGTCCACGTCGTCTCGCACTTCTTCCAACTCCAACCACAGCGTGGATACTCGCAAGCCATCCACCGTCACACAGGATAAGGTATAGCTGTTTTTTTTCTATTGTTTATGATGTATGATGTTCTTTCAGGTCAATGTTGCGCCGACATCTTCCTCGTCTCAGTTCGCGAAGGCGCGTTCTCTTGAGAACAAGGAGAATGGAGTGAACAATGTCCCTCTCGTCGCCTCTCCCACTCTTCCCAAGCAACAGAGCGCACCGTAAGTCTTTTTCATTCGGTTCGATTTCATGTTGGCCTCACCAGATTGGGAGTAATCCAATTATGCATGCTCGTGTGGGAGAGGGGATTAGGCAATAGCCGGGAAGTGTCTTTGTGGCGGCTGTCAGCAAAGGGAGGTGCCGATGCGGTGTGCGATTAGAGAGAGAGGGAGAAGAGGAGAGCTGAATGGAATGGGATGGGCTCATGAAGAGTTAATGAATGCGCTTCTCTCATGGGTACGTGACCATACCGCTATCTTCAAGCATACATCTAGTTTGATGTATATATATATATATATATATATATATATATATATATATATATATATATATATATATATATATATATGGGTATTCAATACATCTCAATTAAAGAAAGACAAATGACAACGGTTTGCAGTGTGCGCACCGAAGATGTTTCATCGATGAGTTCTGAGGTGAAAAAGAGGAAAGGTCTTCTGGGATTGTTTAAGAAGTCTAGTTCCAAGACCTCCCTACAATCACAACAGTCTATGCATTAGACTTCTTTTTATCCTATTCGCATTCCGGTTGACTACTTATTCTCTCTCTTTGCCAGCTGTATCGCTGTATGGATTGTGCCTTTCTCTTCCTCCTTCCATGTTCCATGCAGCATATGCATTTGCAGCTCACCTGAATCAATCACCTGACCCATTTTTTGTTACTGTGATCCAAGCTTTAGCATCTCTCCCACCATTTGTACCCTTCTTCGTCCCCGTATTCTTTTTGTACAAAGTTATCTATGTAGATGCATGTAGACGAGTAAGTTCTATGTCTTTGCCGTATGCCGTGTGCTAATAGCACTGTCTCACTTTTGATTGTGATAGCTCCATATAGCGTATTACTTTTTTTCGGTTTTCTTTATCACTTTCCACGACATCGATTGCCGATCGTAATAAATGTTTTTCTATGTTTCCCTCCGTTTTGTTTTCGATATTCGTTGATGGGTTCTCGACCCTGCTGTTGCTATCTCATTCACCTCTTTCGTATCTCTTGTCCCGCGTTGTGTGATTGTGATGATTTGGTGTGCGCGATTGTGAGGTGTTGATTTGCGGTGGGTGTTTAGATTTACGAGTGTTGCCTGCCGTTGCACGGTGTGTCCTCCCGTCTCGTCTCCCTCGTGTGACCCCTGTTATGGGGTGAGAGATGGCGAGTGGCGGGCAGCTGATAGCAGCGCCAGCTATGATGGATGAGGATATGGTAGACGGGAGGCAGCGCATTGCGCAAGCCGATATGCACACGGCTAGCAGCAAGATGCTCTCTCCCTAATTGGTGGTTGTGTAACTGATATACGAATACGCGTGATCGATGTTTGTTCTAATTTGGTATGATTTGAAAAGAAAAGTTGTACTTCTGTATTGTAGGTGATACACAATGGTGCAGATGAAGAAGAACGTCGCCGTGTCTGCGGCCGTGCAGAAGAAGAGTGTGAAGGCGATGCCTCCCGTCCCCGCGAATCTGCACGTGGTGAAGATCAGCTCGCTGCCGTTCGGATTCTTCGAGGAGGCCCTCCTCGACTACTTCAAGCAGTTCGGAAGGGTCGTCCGCGTGCGCGTCGCCAGGAGCAAGACGGTGAGTGCCAAGAGAGGAAGGGGTTGGACAAGGGTATGATGGTATGATTGCAGTCTGGCAACCACAAGGGCTGGGCGTACGTGGGCTTTGACGACGACGATGTGGCCGAGGTTGCTGCGGAGACGATGAACGGATACCTGATGTACGAGCACAGGCTGCGCTGCAAGGTGATGTCGCGTGACGAGATCCCCCGCTGCATGCGCCGCGGAGCCACGCTCGCCCTCCGCCCCAAGAGGAACGGGGGCGCCATCAAGCAGGCCAAGAGCATGAACAAGACCAGGACGGGCAAGCAGCTCGACGCCGCCAGCAAGCGACGCACTGCCAACCTGCAAAAGCGCATGGCTGCTCTCAAGACGATGGGCATCGACTACTCGCTTGGCCCTCTCGCCAACGTCACCGTTGATCCGTCCGAGGTATGCACTTACAACTTACAAGTGAAGGCAGTGTGTTGAATGTGTGTGTTGAGGTTGTGGATGTGACTCCGGCTATGACGAAGAAGGACACGCCGAAGCAGGCCAAGACGCCGCAGCCGAAGAGGGCTGCCGAGGCGGCGGCGCCGGCCAACAAGGCCAGCATGGCGCCCGTCCCCCAGCACACCCCCAGGCAGTCCAAGCCCAGCCAGTCGGACGAGACGCCCTCCAAGAAGGCCAAGCTAGCCTCGCCCAAGAACACTACTCCCAAGAACACCACCCCCAAGCCTGTGGTGAGTACTTTTCTTTTTTTGGTTCACGTGCTAATGGGTATGTTGTAGACTCCCCGTCTGGAGGCTCTGAGGACTCCGGCGACTGGCAAGAAGGGAAAGACTCCGTCCAAGTCCAAGACCCCCACTCGTAACACCCCGCCCGTGCTGCGCAACAGGGGAAAGAAGCTCGACATACAGTAAGACGAGTACAGCACGCACCATCTCCCAAGTTTTCACATTTACATTGATCACATACGATTTAGCGATTGACTTTGTTACTTGTTATGTTATTCCATTATTGCTTTTGTTGTTTGTTGATTTGTCAGTTTTGTTTGTCACCCTGTTTTGGACATGAAGAGACAAGAGATGTATGTATGGTGTGTATGTTCTTGATGTGTGGGGATTTGTCGGATCACCTTGGATTACACGGTTATCTCATGTCGATCGGGGCTGATCGCACAACGCTAATTAGAAGGCAGAGAAGACACGACACCGACAAGATAAGAGGGGAGTGATAGGGAGGGGAGGGTGGCAGGAGGAGAGAAGGACAACTTGTTGCGGTGGGCAAAGAACCCTCGTGAGAAGCAATTTGAATGCGAGAAGAAGCTGTCACACTCTGCCCCTCCCCCTTCCACACACTCTCTCGCCCACTCTGCCCTATCTCGGAAATGGATCAGTCGACGTGCGGTCGATTATATCCACCCCTCGCTTTCAATTAGCCGAAATTAGCGCAGCGGTTGATGTGGGCGGAGTCGGCAGTGATTGGCGGATAGCAGGGAGGGGGCGGGGCTAGTGCGAATGGCAGGTGACAGTACTCGCACTCTCATTCCACTCAGAATGGCTGACGAGGAAATCATGACGTCATCTTCGTCTTCTTCCTCGTCTTCTTCTGCCAGTTGTTCTCCCAGCTCATCCAGCGACGCCTCACCCAAGCTCAAGTTCGGCATCGACTCGATTCTCGAGCCTGGATTCGGAAGGAGGGCGCTCAGGTGAGCAACTTTTCCATTCTCTTTCTCGATGCCATGCCAGTGTTCAGAAAGAATTTATTTAAAAAAAAGTTTTAGGCCGTCGCTGCAGTGTGGTGGTCCGGCGTCGGCGTTGCCCGCGTGGCTGTTCTGTACACGGTACTCGGATAGGCCCTCGTCCGGCAGCCGAACCAGAAGGGGGAAGAAGAGGGAGAGCAGCGACCACGCGCCGCCCAGCGAGGACGAGAAGAGACCGCGCACCGCATTCACACAACAACAACTCGAGAGGCTCAAGACACAGTTCACCGACAGCAGGTAGGGAGGGAGAGGTGGAGGGGAGGGAGAGTGAGTGAGTGCTTGTCTTGCAGGTACCTCACCGAGAAGCAGCGTCAGGCGTTGGCTCACGAACTGGGGCTCAACGAGTCGCAGATCAAGATCTGGTTCCAGGTGAGAGCCTCTTCTTTTCTTCTTTCATTGATCTGTCTCAATTAGGCTGTAAGAGGCGGCTTGTGCTTATCTCACAACATCTCCCGCATACACGGCCCTTTGTAGATACTTTGAATTTCGCGCTCGCGCCCATCCATCACCCACTGTTGACATTGAAAGAAGACTGGGGGTACGGTAGGAAGGAGGCGATCCTCTGGAGCGGATACGTTTGAACGCTAACGACTCTCGGCACTAACCATTTGAGGAGTCTTTCACATTGGCATGTTAGGTCAGGTCGAAAGTAAGAGAGACAGTTTAGTTGTTGATAACGAACCAAAGATAATTGAAATGTTGAAATTTGAAATGTGGCATGATGCTGTGTGGTTGCAGAACAAGCGTGCTAAGTTGAAGAAGGCCTCTTCGGAGCCCTCCCCGTCCCTGCCGCTCTCACTGCAGATGGGACTGCACGGCCTGTACTCCACTCCCACCCGACACTGACTGTACAGCACCCCTCCCCCTCCCCTCAGGCATCCCCTATCTCTCTCAACATGTGATTCGCTTTCTCCCTTCGTGATACCTCTCTGTGTTGTTATGTGTGAATGATGAATGAAACGACTCTTTCTTGTGTGTGCGGTGCCGTTGTCCTTCCGTCGGCGACGCGTGCGATAGCATCTCTCCGACACGCATAGAGAGAGAGAGAGAGAGAGAGAGAGAGAGAGAGAGAGGGGGAGGGAGAGAGAGAGAGAAGGTGCAAAGTGAAAGGAGCGACACGGTGTCTGACGATCAATCGGGGGCTAGTTACATGCCGATTGTGTGATGTGATTTTCACTTTGCATAGCGATGAAAGTGATCATCGGGAAACAGCATTAGCATGGTTCCGCGTTCCGAGTTGTCAATACTCGATCAGCATACCTGGCAGAGAGAGAGGAAGGGAGGGGAGGGGCTGTCATTTCACGAGTTGCGCGATGGCTGACGCGGTCGTGTTCCACGCGAGACATGCCGACGTGCGCGGTGAGTGGCCACCGGATGCCCCGTCCACTCTGCCCCTTCCAGTCCTCTACTCCTCCCCCCGCAGGCCCCTCCGAGCCGAGCTGGCACACTGGATGATGCTGCCTCTGCTCGATGAGGAGGTACGCATCTCTCCCCCTCCTTCTCTCAACTGCCCTCCCTTCCAGAACGACGTGGCATGTTGCGATGGTCGCAAGCGGGCTTTGCTGATCCATGTCGATGAGATGCGCTCTGTGCTTTCCGGCTACGATGGATGGAGGAAGCAGAAGAGGAGGAGGGAGAAGGAGCAGGCGGAGGAGAAGGAGGCGGAGAAGCCCGTGGATAACAAACCGCCTGTCGCCAAGGAGATTCATGTGTGAGTGGTTATCGATTGATATCGATTGATATCGATTGATCTCTTTTGACTATAATTGTTGAGGTGTGTTTCCGGGGAGCCTGCAGAGGAGGCCGAGCTGTCTATTGTGGAGAGTCCGAACGAGGAGCAGTCTGTGGAGCAGGTGAAGGAGCAGGTTGTGGAGCAGCCGCCAGAGCAACCTTCGCAGCAGCCAGTGGAGCAGACTGTGGAGGAGCCAGTGAAGAAAACGCAGGAGAACGTTGAAAGTGACATCAAGGTACGGTAATACAGTAGATTACTGTGTAGCCAAATTTCTTACAGCTTGAGCCTGGTCAGAATTCGAATGAGTACTCTGGAGGTACTATTGTATTCAGTCATGTTGTAAATCAATTGTTTTGTCACAGATGACGTCATCCGCTCTTCCCTCGCTCTTTTCTCTTGTGACAAGCCGAAGAAGGGAGCCGGGAAGCGCCCGAAGCCGCCGCGTTCTCCCAAGCCGGACGATGTGAAAGTGGTGGGTGTACGGTATTCGTGGCGGGACCCAGACTGTTGGAATAGACGCCCCTCGACGAGACCTACTGCTACGACTGCGCCAAGGACGTGCACCACAACATCGCACTATTCTATCACAACCGACAGGTACGGTAGAAGGGAAAGTGGGTACTGTAGTTGGTACGGTGGGATTTGCTGTAGTACCTCCATCTCTTCAGTACCACTCGAACTGCTACATTCCGTGTGACGTGTGCGGTAAGAGAATGAAGAACCGGGGCGGAATGCACAAGCACAAGCTGCGTCATCTGGGAGAGTGCGAGGTACGGTAGCGGAAATTTGTGGCGGGACCCATCGATCACTTGCAGCTCACGTTTGGATGCCTGGACTGTGAGAAGCGCTACCGAGAGAAGAAGTACCTTCAGACGCACTGTGCCACCACCGGACACAGGGTAGGTATAATGTTTACTGGTTTGTTTACTTGTTTACTTGTTTAGATGAGCGACGAGTGGGCAGACGATTTGAGTGGGGCTACGTCGATCGACGCCACTTTCCAGCTGCGGCCGTGCGACGTCGGATACGACGCCTTTTATGACTACCAGAAGGTGAGCATAGACTCTTCCCTATAAACTATAACTCTCTCTATTACAGCACTCGGGAGTCTACGCAGAGACAGATCGCATCGTGTGGGTGGAGTACTCGCTAGTGGAGCAGAAGGAGCAGGAGCAGGAAAAGAAACAGGAGAAGGAGCAGGAGCAGCAAAGGGAGCAGAAGAAAGAGAAGGAGAAGGAGAAAGAGCAGGCGAAGGAGCAGTTTCCCGCGTTTGACTTCTCCTCCCTGCCCACGGAGCAGGTCACCATCAATGTTGGCGAGCACAAGACGGAGCAGAAGAAGACGAGGGAGAAGGAGAAGGAGCAGATCAAGGCCGTGGAGAAGGAGAGGACAAGGGAGAAGCTAAAGAAGACGAAGAAGATACCTGAAAAGGAGAAGGAGCCGAAGAAGGCTGAGGAGAAGGAGAAGAACACTGAAGAGAAGAAAAAAGTCATCGTAAAGGAGAAGGAGAAGGAGAAAGAGCAGAGAAAAGAACATAAGAAGCAGCCGCCACCGATGATGCCTATTCCATCCTACACTCCCTATACAGGTGCGTCTTATCTTGTTCGCTTCTTTTGGGTTTGTTGTTGTGTTGACATGTCTTGTTGCAGGTCCGTCTTCTCCCCTCTTCCAAGCCTTCCCCTTCCCCACTTTCAAAGTACCCCTCAAGACTGTCCACAAAACGGTATCATTGTATATGTAATCTCTCATTATCAACTTGCTTCAGGCGCCGTCTCCTCTGAAGGATCCGCGTCTGGAGAAGCGGGCGGTGGAGCAGCGGCAGAGGGAGGAGAAGGAGAAGGAGGAGCGGGAGGAGAAGCGACGCGCCCGAAAGCGTTTTCCGGAGGCAAGCGACGCGCTACTGCCTCTGCCGCCTCCGCCTCCATTCCCCAAGCTATGATACATTATGCAAACTGTTGTTACACTCTGATTTAACTGTACATAAACGTTTTTATTCATGGAAAGAGTATATTGCGCACCACGTCAAAGCGGTGTGGAGCGTCTGTGTCGTTCCTGAAACAGGTGTTTCGTGGCGGGACCCGGAATGGCTTGACCCACCCACTGAGTATCCACTTGTAGAACTTGTCGAACTGAGGTTGATTGAACTCGTGTGGATGCGCGGATTTGAAGTCGGGAATGGAGATCGCCCCGGTCGGCTGACGCTGAGTGAGAGAAGAAGTAGTTGTGTGTGTGGAGAGAGAGAGAGAGAGAGAGAAAGACAGAAAGAGGGGATGGGAGAGAGAGAGAGATAAAAAGACTCTTACTCTCGGTTTCGGAATAGGTATGCGGTATTTGCTAGTGGGCGGTCGCGAGTGGGAGCGTGCTCTGAAACAGTGTTAGTGTTTGATGCAGACTGTAACACGCTTGGTACAGCTGCGATGTCTGTTTGAAGTGTTTGAAGTATTCAAAAGTGTTTCCGTAGTGTAGGGTGTCGTGATTGATGGACTACTTGGAAGGGGCGTACCTGACA